>CM042380.1:19494221-19734221 GCA_023634145.1 Thymallus thymallus | reverse complement strand
AATACTGTCAGCTTTTACGTTGCAGAAAGAAATTCGCATTCAAATCATATTTCGCCACTCCTGTTCCCGAAACAAAAATGCACATTTGGTCTATAATTTTACTGCCAGGAACACTTCACTGGTGTTAATATAACAGGCTACATCTGAAGCCTACAGTCAGTGTCCACACTTCCATTACTACTCCAACTACTCCAAAATAATTCCGGCATCCACACAGTGCACTGTGCACCCGCCATTTGATAAATGCAAAGAGACATCAGTTACAAAACACCAAAGTCTTAATGAATGGCATTCTGTGTTTGTCATTCATTAGGCCTACACACGTCTTGTAACTTTAATTGATGTGTACACTGCTGTCTGTGCACATCTCGGTCTTGGCCACTCATCTCTGCCTTGGCAAAAATCGTTGAACCACAGCGTAGGCTGTTCCACACCTCTTCAAGTCTATTCGCAAATGTTTCACACGACTAATGATAAAGTGTTATAGCCTTTCAGTTTTCTTGGAATCTGTTTTATTTATTGTGATAGGCTCATGTTTTACCGGTGCGGCTTACCAACACTATTTATTTTGCCGGTACTCCTGTACTGGCTTACTTTCACCCCTGAGTATATCTGATTTTAGTCTAGATTTTTGCATTGTTCAGCACTCCCTGTCCCGCCATGGCTTTTAATACAGTCATGGCTCGCTTATCTACATGTGCAGAATGCAGCTGAACAGCATTTCCTTCAGCTCTGAAAAGATAGACTGTATAGTCGTCAGCACAGGGAAGACTCTGTCTGGGGTCCGGCTGAGCTGAACATCAGACAGTGCTGTCTCACAGGACCGCATACTGTGCAATACCCCAGAAAATAGGATGGTTGCTCAGCAGAGCATGTCTTCACATCATTGCTTTTAAGGATAAACAAAGACAAAATCTTAGAGTACTCATCAGCCAGCTTTTAAAAAGGCCATCGAGGGCGGGTCAGGGAGAGACAGATGAAGACAGAGTTGAGAGAGAAGGAGAGAGAGAGAGAGAGAGAGAGAGGAGAGAGATACAGTATTAAATAGAAATTGAAAGAGACATACAGAGAGAAAGGCTGGAGGCTAGTGCCCTGCATGTAGACTGGACTGAGAGAGGAGAACAGCCTGTGGGGTAAAGAGGCTAGCTAGGCAGCAGTGGGAGCTCTTGAGGCCCAGGCTGTGGAAGTGGACCCCACCTCCCTGTAGTGGAAGATGACCCCCTCCTCCCTGTAGTGGAAGACGACCCCCTTCTCCCTGTAGTGGAAGACGACCCCCTCCTCCCTGTAGTGGAAGACGACCCCCTCCAACCTGTAGTGGGAGACGACCCCCTCCTCCCTGTAGTGGAAGACGACCCCCTCCTCCCTGTAGTGGAAGACGACCCCCTCCTCCCTGTAGTGGAAGACGACCCCCTCCTCCCTGTAGTGGAAGACGACCCCCTCCTCCCTGTAGTGGAAGACGACCCCCTCCTCCCTGTAGTGGAAGACGACCCCCTCCTCCCTGTAGTGGAAGACGACCCCCTCCTCCCTGTAGTGGAAGACAACCCCCTCCTCCCTGTAGTGGAAGACGACCCCCTCCTCCCTGTAGTGGAAGACAACCCCCTCCTCCCTGTAGTGGAAGACGACCCCCTCCTTCCTGTAGTGGAAGACGACCCCCTCCTCCCTGTAGTGGAAGACAACCCCCTCCTCCCTGTAGTGGAAGACAACCCCCTCCTCCCTGTAGTGGAAGACGACCCCCTCCTCCCTGTAGTGGAAGACGACCCCCTCCTCCCTGTAGTGGAAGACGACCCCCTCCTTCCTGTAGTGGAAGACGACCCCCTCCTCCCTGTAGTGGAAGACGACCCCCTCCTTCCTGTAGTGGAAGACGACCCCCTCCTTCCTGTAGTGGAAGACGACCCCCTCCTTCCTGTAGTGGAAGACGACCCCCTCCTCCCTGTAGTGGAAGACGACCCCCTCCTCCCTGTAGTGGAAGACGACCCCCTCCTTCCTGTAGTGGAAGACGACACCCTTCTCCCTGTAGTGGAAGACGACCCCCTCCTTCCTGTAGTGGAAGACGACACCCTTCTCCCTGTAGTGGAAGACGACCCCCTCCTCCCTGTAGTGGAAGACGACCCCCTCCTCCCTGTAGTGGAAGACGACCCCCTCCTTCCTGTAGTGGAAGACGACCCCCTCCTCTCTGTAGTGGAAGACGACCCCCTCCTCCCTGTAGTGGAAGATGACCCCCTCCTCCCTGTATCCATTCAGACAGCCTCCAAGCCTTTCTGTCTGGGAGGACCTGAGCACGCCACAAGGCCACTCAACAGGCCCAGCTACTCACATACAGTACAGGCCACTGTCAGAGCAAGGAGCCATTAGCCAGCCAGCACAGCTCCCATCACACAGCAAACACCACAACAACCCCATCCCCTCCCCCTCACAGATTCAGAAACACATACACATGCACAAACACACACTCACGCTGAAACAAAAACAAAATGAAGCACATTAGCACAAATACACTACAACAAGGGCTTGCTTGTGTTCAGCCTTGCATGAGTATTGCCCCAAATCCACCATCTCATCCACCCTTCCTCTAATTCTCCTCCCCTCACCTCTCTCTGCCCCTCCAGTCCTCTCTCTTTATCTCAATCCTCCATCTCTCCCCCTCTTCATCTAAAGAACACCTCTCTCTGCTCCTCCATACCTCTCTGCCTTCATCTCAAAGCCTGTCTCTTCTTCTCTCTCACTCTTCCTACATCTCTCTATTTCTCCCTCTGTCCCCCTCTCTCTGTCTTCATCTCCAGCCAATTATGTCGCCATAGGAACCTCTGATGTCTAAGTAACTGGGCCACTCCAGCTCAGTGATCCGCACCACAGTGGTAGGTAGGTGTGTGTGTAGATAGATAGACAGATAGAGAGAAAGAGAGATAGAGAAATAGAGAGATAGAGAGATAGAGATAGATGAGGGAGAGAGAGCTCCTTGACTTAGCAATGGATCTACTACTAATTGGATTTTCATTTTTCAGTTGGCTTTTTTTCTCCAGGACTCATTGTGTGCCTGCTCTGCCTGGGTGGAGGCATTTACAGAGCTCGTTAGGGCCCAGTAAGGGGCTGGGACACAATGACCATTAATTAGGAAATTAGAGGAACAGCGAGAGGAGCAGAGCAGTCCGGGAGGGACAGAGAGAGGGGCTGAGGATACTAACGTCACACACAATTGAAGTCGGACGTTTACATACACTTAGGTTGAAGTCATTAAATCTCATTTTTTTACCACTCCACAGATTTCATGTTAACAAACTATAGTTTTGGCAAGTCGGTTAGGACATCTACTTTGTGCAAGTAATTTTCCCAACAATTGTTTACAGACAGATTATTTCACTATATCACAATTCCAATGGGTCAGGAGTTTACCTACACTAAGTTGACTGTGCCTTTAAACAGCTTGGAAAATTCCAGAAAATGATGTCATGGCTTTAGAAGCTTCTGATAGGTTAATTGACATAATTTTAGTCAATTGGAGCTGTACCTGTGGATGCCTACCTTCAAACTTAGTGCCTCTTTGCTCGACATCATGGGAAAATCAAAAGAAATCAGCCAAGACCTCAGAAAGAAAATTGTAGACCTCCACAAGTCTGGTTCATTCTTGGGAGCATTTTCCAAATGCCTGAAGTTACCACGTTCATCTGTACAAACAATAGTACGCAAATATAAACACCATGGGACCACGCAGCCGTCATACCGATCAGGAAGGAGACGCATTCTGTCTCCTAGAGATTAACGTACTTTGGTACGAAAAGTGCAAATCAATCCCAGAACAACAGCAAAGGACCTTGATGCTGGAGGAAACAGGTGTAAAAGTATCTATATCCACAGTAAAATGAGTCCTATATCGACATAACCTGAAAGGCCGCTCAGCAAGGAAGAAGCCACTTCTCCAAAACCGGCATAAAAAAGTCAGACTACAGTTTGCAACAGCACATGGGGACAAAGATCGTACTTTATGGAGAAATATCTTCTGGTCTGATGAAACTAAAATAGAACTGTTTGGCCATAATGACCATCGTTATATTTGGAGGAAAATGGGGGAGGCTTGCAAGCCCAAGAACACCATCCCAACCGTGAAGCACGGGGGTGGCAGCATCATGCTGTGGGGGTGCTTTGCTGCAGGAGGGACTGGTGCACTTCACAAAATCGATGGTATCACGAGGAAGGAAAATTATGTGGATATATTGAAGCAACATCTCAAGATATCAGTCAGGAAGTTAAAGCTTGGTCGCAAAGGGGTCTTCCAAATGGACAATGACCCCAAGCATACTTCCAAAGTTGTGGCAAAATGGCTTAAGGACAACAAAGTCAATGTATTGGAGTGGCCATCACAAAGCCCTGACCTCAATCCTATAGAACATTTGTGGGCAGAACTGAAAAAGCGTGTGCGAGCAAGGAGGCCTACAAAACTGACTGAGTTACACCAGTTCTGTCAGGAGGAAATGGGCCAAAATTCACCCAACTTATTGTGGGAAGCTTGTGGAAGGCTACCCAAAACATGTGACCCAAGTTAAACTATTTAAAGGCAATGCTACAAAATACTAATTGAGTGTATGTAAATTTCTGACCCACTGGGAATGTGATGAAAGAAATAAAAGCTGAAATAAATCACTCGCTATACTATTATTCTGACATTTCACATTCTTAAAATAAAGTGGTGATCCTAACTGACCTAAAACAGTGAATTGTTACTAAATTTAATGTCAGGAATTGTGAAAAACTGAGTTTAAATGTATTTGGCTAAGGTGTATGTAAACTTCCGACTTCAACTGTAGTTGTACTGAGTCCCATGTGCAAGCACACAGACACACACAGTACACACAGACGTAATAAATGACCCATGCACCTTCCTAGCCAGTTGTTTAATCAAAGCCAGACACTTCTGGTCCTCTGTCATTGCTGTAGAGCCAATCAGAGAGGTCACCTGTGGTCCACAGCAGGACTCTGATTGGATGACACACCAGGCAGTGGGCACTCTGGGTAACTCTGCACTCTCAGCATGTGTGCCCTGATAGAGACCTTGCATAACTGATCAAAGAAAACATACACAAAGCTTTGGCACACAGATTGTCCTACATAACAACTCTGACAAGTAAACACATACACTTACTTTTGAAGCCTGCCGATGCCACCTCTGATAGTCTGCCAGTGTGTCGAAGTTAACAAAGTATGTTTGGGCCTGGGGTCCGGCTGAGCTGAACATCAGACAGTGCTGTCTCCTCTTCACCTCCTCCACCTGAACATACAGAACAGAGAGGGTGAGGAGGCCAGACAGAGACATCCACTGATGTTCCCAAGAAACTACAAGAAGGCATTATGGTGCCTACTGGCTCTATCCATATAAGGCAGAGACACTTGTGCATAAGTGTGCCTGAATGTGCATGTCTATGGTTGCATTTACACAGGCAGCCCAATTCTGATCTCTTTTAACTAATTGGTCTTTTGACCAACCAGATCAGCTCTTTTGCCAATAATTGGGCAAAAGATCATAATTGAGCTGTCTGTGTAAACACAGTGTGTATGTGTGTATTTCTGTATTTGAGCCCTTCTCATTGTGCTATACAGTGCATCCTCTCTGTCCGTCTGTCAGTCCCAGCTGTGTTGTTGTATCTGTGATCTGCTGTTGTCTCTGTCTCTCTTTGACCCCTGGGGAATGCATGGGCTTGGAAAACAATGTCTCTCCAACCCCTGACCTCTAACCCCTCACCTTTCCCCCCACCAGGGGCAGGATGTGCATCTTCCCTGTCAGGCTGTCTTTGACGGAGGCCACGATCAGACAGGTGCCACACAGGAGGACCTGGCGCTCTGCCCATTTGTGCAGCTGGGTCTTGCCTTTCCTGACGCTGAACATACCCGTCAGCAGGGTCCGCTCCTGCTGGTCCGCGTTCACCGGACACTCTGGGGAGGGGAGGGGCTAGTTAAAGAACACGGTCACATATCTCTCTCACACACACACACACACACACACACACACACACACACACACACACACACACACACACACACACACACACACAGCATTCGGAATGTATTCAGACACCTTCCCTTTTTCCACATTTTGTTACGTTACAGCCTTGTTCTAAAAGTTTTCCTCATATATTTGCATAAGTATTCAGACCCTTTAATATAATACTCGAAATTTAGCTCAGGTGCATGCTGATTCCATTGATCATCCTTGAGATGTTTCTACATCTTGATTGGAGTCCACCTGTAGTAAACTCAATTGATTGGAAATGATTTGGAAAGGCACACACCTGTCTATATAAGGTCCCACAGTTGACAGTGCATGTCTGAGCAAAAACCAAGCCATTAGGTCGAAGGAATTGTCCGAAGCGGTCAGAGACGGGATTGTGTCGAGGCACAGATCTGGGGAAGGATTCCAAAGAATGTCTGCAGCATTGAAGGTCCCAAGAACACAGTGGCCTCCATCATTCTTAAATGGAAGAAGTTTGGAACCACCAAGACTCTTCCTAGAGCTGGCCACCCGGCCAAACTAAGCAATCGGGGGAGAAGCGCCTTGGTCAGGGAGGTGACCAAGAACCCGATGGTCACTCTGACAGAGCTCCAATCATCTCTGCAGCACTCCACTAATCAGGCCTTTATGGTAGAGTGGCCAGACGGAAGCCACTCCTCAGTAAAAGTTACATGACAGCCTGCTTGGAGTTTGCCAAAAGGCACCTAAAGGACTCTCAGACCATGAGAAACAAGATTCTCTGGTCTGATGAAACCAAGATTGAACTCTTTGGCCTGAATGCCAAGCGTCAAGTTTGGAGGAAACCTGGCACCATCCCTACGGTGAAGCATGTCAGGATAGTCAGGACTAGTCAGGATCGAGGGAAAGATGAATGCAGAGAAAAGCAGAGAGACCAGAAAATAGTTGTGCAGCAACGCTCCACATCCAACCTGACAGAGCTTGAGAGGATCTGCAGTGAAGAATGGGAGAAACTCCCCAAATACACGTGTGCCAAGCTTGTAGCGTCATACCCAAGAAGACTGGAGGATGTAATCGTTGCCAAAGCTGCTTCAAGAAAGTACTGATTAAAGGGTCTGAATACTTATGTAAATATGATAATTCAATTGTTTTTTATGCATTTGTAAACATTTTGATAAACTTGTTTTGGCTTTGTCATTATGGGGTATTTTGTGTAGATTGATGAGGGAAATGTTTTTTAAATACATTTTAGAATAAGGCTGTAAGGTAACAAAATGTGGAAAAAGTCAAGGGGTCTAAATACTTTCCGAATGCACTGTACATCCCACCCACTCCCCCACCACACCCTGTACACAAACAATACATTACGTTAATTAATACCATAGGTTCGCAAGGGGGTCGTGCTATCAAGAGACAGAGACAAGGAGAGGGCTAGATGCTGCCAGAACATGAAGTCACACTGATATCAACAGGTCACAATGATGTCACCTATGCATTAGTCAATGAATAGGACATCTCTTCCTGGAAATGTTCTTATGTCAGCAGATCAGCCCAGCCTATAGTCTCATTATCCTCCACATAGACCTTAGCTGAGATCTCTAGAGCATGCTTAACATCTGAAATGACATACTGTAATAACGTATCAAAACCCATTTATTCGCTGGATGGAAGGCTTTATAATTTAAGGCTTCATCCATGGCATGAAGCCATAGATTATAAAGTGAGTGTCACTCCCTCTAACATCTGACCAGAGGATCACTGGGCTCTACATGTCCAGGCTGCTGACAAGGTTGATCAAAACACCAGGTGATACAGGTGAGCATTCATTGGCCCAACTCGAGGTGTCCCTAGCGTTTGATCAGTCTCCCCTTTTCACGAAGACACAGACATAAAAAAATTCTCAGAGATGCTCTAACCCAGATGCATCAGTCAGGTTGATGAATGAGTCAATAAACCCTCTTTCCATCTAATTACGTAGCAGGGAAGTGAGGCTAGTGTTGCAGCCTGAGTATGCTGCTGCTGAAGGACAGAAACAGCAGGCCTCCCTCAGGCCTCAAGTACACACAGGTCAAATAAGCATAACAGATTTTTTTTCTCCTCTGTTTTCACTTTCCCTTGAAATAACAAGGTCTGCGTTTTCCTTAATACCACCTCCTTGTCTCAAACTCCCAGAGGCAGGCAGAAAAGTCTCTCTCACACGCACACGCACGCACACGCACGCACACACAAGCACACACACGCACACACAATGAACCGTCAGGCTGCTTCACTTTGTGCTGTCTGGGAAAACCCATAATGAACAAGACAAAGGCCTCTGACAGCAAACTGGGCCGCTAGCGCTGGCTGGGGCATCAATAGTAGTGTCTGATCTCTGGGCTTCCCTTCTGTCAGAGAGGACCAGGGTACCATAGCTCCAGCACAAAGGCTCTAGGGGCCAAGGGCAGCCAGAGAGAACCAGCCTTAGAGGGAGAGTGGAAGAGCAATAGAGAGGGAAAGAGGGATAGAGAGAGAGAGGGGGAGAGCTGCATCATTGCCTTGTCCTCTATGTGTCTGTGTCAGTGAGGCTGGCCTGTCAAATACAGAACCTTGTAGCCCTGTAGGGGCTCCACATACAGCCATGAATAGACACGGGCAGACAGGACGCTCTCTCCCACTGGCCCCACAGCAAATCCACTACAAACAGCCACATTCCTCCCTCATCCACAAACGCATCCCATTCTATTCCCCAATGTACTGCTGCTTTACCAGCCCCCCCCCCCCCCCACACACACACACACATATCTCGCCTTCCAACTGAATAAAACACCTAATAATCACCTCCCTGTTCTTTCCACCTCCAAGAACACAGCATGCCAATACAGCACGTCAATACAATTTCAGACTACTGACTCAGAGTCCCACTGAGCATTCTCACCTCCAACATCACACAGAAAAACACTGCTTCATTATTAGAAATAGTGTTGACACTGGTGCAGTGGGTTGTGAGAGAGAGGGAATAGTTGGTATTGTGTTTGTAGCCAGCGCACGTCATGACCCGAGCTGGAACAACCCCCAGAAACTACAGTGATAAGCCCTCTCTTAACAATGGAGCAAGCGGGCCAGACTGAAAACGCTGCATTTTCTACAGCAACAAGAGGAAAGAGAAAGTCAGTCAATATTTGGGGGTTTGGTTGCATTTTGAGAGATGGCAGCGGAGTGTAGCTCAAGGACAATACAGTACTCCTTGGGCTATTTTAAACAAAGTGTAGCCCTAAAAAGCCCTTCAAATCAAATCTACTTTGGGATCTTCTGACTTTCACGCAGAATGTCAACAAGCGTTTCTAAAATTGGACATCCCTCTGGACGCTCGATTCAAAATCTGAGGAGCGGGCCTCTGCACAGAGCAGCATCACGCTGAAATAATTGAACGCACAGAGACACTGAGCTGTGCTCTGCTCTCGCCATGAAAACATGCCATACCCATTAACTGTAACATGATTGTGTGTAAATACCCACAGCCCATACTGTTGCATTGCTACAAGGTGTTGGCAAGTATGTACTTTCATTATCATCTCATCTCAGAATGACGGGGAATACAAGATCATACTTAAGCAATAATGCCCGAGGGGGTGTGGCATATAGCCAATGTACCACAGCTAAGGGCTGTTCTTAGGCATGACGCAATACGAAGTGCCTGGACACAGCCCTTAGCCGTGGTACAGTATATTGGCCTTAGCTGCCTTATTACTATTATAAACTGGTTACCAACATAATTAGAGCAGTAAAAATAAATGTCAGCCAAATCAGCATCAGGGCTCGACCCATGATATTATAAACTTGGTGGTTTGAGCCCTGAATGCTGATTGGCTGAAAGCTGTTGTATATCAGACCGTATACCACAGGTATGACAAAACATCCTAGCACTCCGTGTTGCGTCGTGCTAAGAACAGCCCTTAGCCGTGGTATATTGGCCATATACCACACCCCCCCAGGCCTTATTACTTAAATATAGGCTAATGACATTCTCAGATATGTGGCCTCATCACCAATGGTACGCAATTTACCACCCATCTGAGAAAGTCACATAACTTGTTGCCTTCTGCAGCCAAAAGACCTGAAATGTTCACAAAACATACACATGCTCATTTAAGACTCATTATTCATTCTTTAATGAAAGACAACCCCACTAATGTATGCAGTGTGACCGGACAGCGAGAACATTCTGACACTTCAACTTCCTCTCCTAACACAACAATAACACTTTCTGACAATTACTCTCATTCAATCACAAAGAAAACAAGTCTCAGCCTTTCACGGTAAACTGCTGCACCCAAAACAAACATGCATGCTTTCCCACCATGTCAGAGTTTCCAGGGAAACGATGAGCACCTTGGAATAATCAAAGTCTGCTCCAGCCTGGAATAACAGCACCATCTACACTCCCCTACATATTTATTTGGACAGTGAAGCTACAACTTTTAGTTTGGCTCTATACTCCAGAATCTTGGAACTGAGATCACATTTTTCATAGGCGACAGTACAGAATGTTACCTTTTATTTTAGAGTATTTTCACACATATCAGTTTTACTGTTTCAAAATGGTAGCACTTTATGTATCTAGTCCCCTTATTTGAAGGTGTCATACGTATTTGGAAAAATTCCCTTTCGTGTATTAAAGTAGTCAAAAGCTCCCATATTCCTAGCACGCAAGACTCTACAATTTTGTCAGATGCATTGGCAGTTTGTTTTGGTTGCGTTTCAGATTATGTTGTGCCTAATAGAAATTAATGGTAAATAACGTATTGTGTCATTTTGGAGTCACTTTTATTGTAAATAAGAATAAAATATGTTTCTAAGCACTTCTACATTAATGTGGATGCTACCACGATTACAGATAATCATGAATGAATCGTAAATAATGATGAGTGAGAAAGTACCATTATCAATAACAGGGGAGGTTAGAAGTTTTTCCACATTTTGTTTCGTTACAGCCTTATTCTAAAATTGATTAAATCGTTTTTTCCCCCCCTCAATCTACACACAATACCCCATAATGACAAAGAAAAAACAGGTTTAGACATTTTTGCAAATGTATTCCAAATATAATTTGAATTTACTACAGGTGGACTCCAATCAAGTTATAGAAACATGTCAAGGATGATCAATGGAAACAGAATGACCCTGAGCTAAATTGAGTCTCATAGCAAAGTTTCTGAATAATCATGTAAATAAGGTATTTAAAAATATATATATATATTTGCAAACATTTTTAAAAACAGGTTTTGGCTTTGTCATTATGGGGTATTGTGTATTATTTAATACATTTTAGAATAAGGCTGTAACGTAACAAAATGTGGAAAAAGTAAGGGGTCTGAATACTTTCCGAATGCACTGTAAATATCATACCCCTCAAAACTTCTAACCTCCCCTGTTATTGGGTAAAGGTGAGAGGTTAGCATGTCTTGGGGATATTATCTTTGTGTCTCTAACTTTCTCACTCATCATTATTTACGATTCATTCATGATTATCTGTAATCGTGGTAGCATCCACATTAATGTTGAAGTGTTTAGAAACATATTTTATTCTTATTTACAATAAAAGTGACTCTAAAATGACACAATACGTTATTTACCATTAATTTCTAAAATAATCTGAAACACAACCAAAACAAACTGCAAATACATCCAACATGTTTGTAGTCACAAGCTTGATGTAATCATTGTGTGCTAGGAATATGGGACCAAATACTAAAAATGTGTCTACTTTAATACACAAGTGAATTTGTCCAAATACTTAAGACACCTTCAAATGGGGGGACTAGATACATTTCTAAAAATGAAAACAGTCATGTATGAAAACACACTCAAGTAAAAGGTGACATTCTGTTCAGTCGTCTCATATGAAACATTTGATCTCAAATCCAAAATGCTGGAGTATAGATTCAAATTTTTAGCTTCACTGACCACATAAATATGTAGGGGAGTGTAGATTTCCCCTTCACCCTGAGCAGGAGTCAGCCAATCCCACACCACTGTGATTTTTGATATGGGCCAATCGTATTGGTCATAAAATGTGTTCAGGTCTGGCAGAGCAGCAGATGTTCTCGCTCTCTCTTTTTCCGTCTCTCTCTCCCTCAGTTCTCTCTCTCCCTCCGATCTCTCTCTCCCTCCGTTCTCTCTCTCTCTCTCCGTTCTCTCTCTCTCTCTCCGTTCTCTCTCTCTCTGTTCTCTCTCCCTCCGTTCGCTCTCTCAGGCTAGACTCCAGCAGCAGCTCCAATAACAGCAGGGTGGAAGTCCTCAGCAGCAGAGGCAGAGAGGGAATGCCTAATCACTAAACCAAGCCCCACTTCCGCTGCTCAGACACTGCCAAGCCACAGGGACAGTGACAAGTGACAGATCACAGTGCATGTCCTGGGTGAACCCCCCTCACA
This sequence comes from Thymallus thymallus, assembly GCA_023634145.1. Classification (NCBI taxonomy): domain Eukaryota; kingdom Metazoa; phylum Chordata; class Actinopteri; order Salmoniformes; family Salmonidae; genus Thymallus; species Thymallus thymallus. Next base: position 19,721,855 of record CM042380.1, on the reverse strand, counting down.
CCCCTGCCCTCTGTCCCTCAGCTCTAATGTCCCTGCCACCTATTGACGGTAGTCTTGGCGACAGTGGTAAAGTCTTACTTCAACAGTCACCAGATGGGCAGGGGAGTGAGGCAGGTCAAACTGTGTCACCAGTGGCATTGAAACTATCGTACAGAGACACAGAGAAAGACAGAGAGAGAAAGAGAGAGAGAGTCAAATGAGGTGGCAATGGGACAAATGCCTTCTATAGACCCAACACTTGCACATCAACTTTCCCTATGGATTATCAGCACCTGAGAATCCCCCAAACCAGACCATGTTTCAGCTGTCAGCCAGACATGTCTCCAGACAGCCCCATCCGTCCATCCACAGACTGAACAACTGCCTTGATGTTCTGTCTCCAACAGGGAGAATAATATTGCATAGATTAGGTTGGCTTGCAGTGGGGGGGCGGTTGAGGCGGAAACACAGGGTCACTGCAGCCCAGGATCAGAACAGCAGGCCATTTTTGGCAATAACATCAAATCAGAGCCGCGCAGGCCTCCTCCGTGACCTATTCTTACTGTGAGAAATGAAATTCATAAAGTCCTTAAGCTTGCTTCCATGCTAGGGAAATCAAATAAAATGTCAAACTGCTTCAGCAGAATGTTGCAGACATGACAGAACTATGGGACAGTGGCAGTGCTTACTGGATACTGAACAATAGGAAGGTAGAAAGTCCAGCTATCATCTTTCCAATATGCACATCTTCCCCATCCCTCTATGGTTCAGGAATAGAATGAGGGGTAATTTCCCAATAAAGATTCCATTGAAATAGACCAAACTGGCAGGATCCCCTCAATCTTTGAGAAACCCAGCCTTTTAGGCCACAGACATTACATGACTCAAGGCTGAGGAACCCGTGTCTGGCACTGGAAAATCTCTAGCAGTGGATCGCTGACTCATATCTAGGATCTGCATATAATATTGAGAAGAGAAGGTAGAGAGATGCAGAGACGCTGCTCAGTGGGGGTCATGTCTCTCAGAAGTAGGAGGACTCTTCCTCTCCCCCTGGTCTTACCATCCCTCTCTTACACCCTCCTCCTCTCCCTCACTCTGTTATTCAGTTCATCAGTCAGCGAGACCGGGAAGTAGTGTACTGTAATCCCGCTCCGTCTGCGCTCTGCCCCTCCAGGCACTGACCATTACAGATGGGCCAGTCTGTAATAGAGGCCAGCAGACCCGTGTGGGCTCTGGCTGCTGGACCCCTACGGCTTCCTCTGTCCCCGGTCAGTGCAGTTTAGGGCCTCCACGCTGTTTACTTAGTTTTCATTGGTATTTTATGATAAGATCCTGGCAGATCAATAACTCATTAGTTGACTAAATCTGGGCAGCCCTCATATGATTATCTCCCCTCTGCTCTGAGAGACTAAGGCTCCCATGCTGCAGAAGAACCGGCAGAGTGGACCGCCGCCAGGACTCACATGCCCCCTCAGAGCTGCAGCTGTAAGCCCCCCCCCCCTCCCACAGCAGGCTGTTGTGAGTGGGCGACAGGGCTGTGGTTCAGGGGGTTTGGAGATGAATTTCCTGTACAAATAGAGCTGTGTGTATTTTAATAACTCACACAATGTTCCCTTATCAACACCTCTCTGACATGTAATGAGAGTAGGAAGTAATAAACCTGTGGTTAGAAAAACATATATATCTTCAACACCACTGCAGTGTGAATACCAACACATCTTATAAAGGTGCACACAGCGCAGCCCTTGCACAGGTATGTGCACCAACATACAGCACAGTAAATGCAGTATTCATGGTCACACTTTAATAGCAAAACACTTTATTATGTATAAGGCTTAACTATTTAAGGGTAATAAGAGGTGCTTTGTTGTGTCAACTGATCACCCTTATCCCTGCTTATAACTTATTTGTGAAGCCTTTATGCAGGCCTTAGAAAGGGTTTACAAATACTTAATTAAGTATGAACATATTGAAAAACCCTTCCTGTGATGGCTGTACTGTTTACAGCTGCGGCAGAGATCCCCTCATCAGCTCAATCAGGAGTTTAGGTTACCCCTGACAACGGCTGCCAGGCACCTGAGAAGGAGCTACATACAGCACAGGGTTGTTATGGAGTTCTCCAACTAACACAGCCCATCTATTTCGTCATCACTGTGTGGGTGGAGAGCTCTTTAACAACCCCGTAGATGTGTGGGTGGAGAGACTTCTGTTGCCCCATGACTGTATGGGTGGAGAGTGGAGATCCAAACCAGCCACCCTGTTAGCCTAGTTAGGATGCCAGGGTGCCAGTGTTTCCTGTGTTTTCCCACAAGCAGCTAATAAAGGTGAGGGAGATCTCTCCCGGGGCTTGGCCAGCCTCCGGGCCACAGGCCTGCTCTGCTCACTAACACCACAGCACAGCCAACTCTCACAGGACTGGGCCGAGCAGGGGAGAGACCAGCGCTATTCTGTTCTGTTCCCACTGTAGCCTACGCACTGTGACTGAGAATGAGGGCTGCAATGTGCGGGAGCGCTGACAGCAAGACAAACAGAGCTACAGCACTGAAAATATCAACCAGACAGACAAGAGGGGCATGCTTTATTCTCAATACAAAAAGGCACATACACTCTAACTATAGTTTGTGTATTATAGTACATATGCATAGACAGTACATGAAGAGCATATGCACTGAAACAGCCGGAGTATGTTCAGTAGGATTTCTCTGGGAGGTATCGCGAGGCTGTGTAGTGAATGTCTGAGTGTGTGCAGTCAGTGGAGGGGGAGGAGGTGTCTCTTTCACCACGTGTGCGTGTGACAGAGTGTGAGAAGGCTACACCGGCCAGAGATTGCGGTCACGCTTTTTTCCCCTCTCGCTCGGTCTAGTTCCCTCTAGTTTTCATTCCCTCTCTCTTTCATTCTCACCGTCTCTCCACCACAGCATGGGCGCGGCCACAGCCCCAGCCAGACACAATGACACTGACTCAGCACAGCGCTGCACAGTGCTAGGCCAAGCCAGTCTCAGCACCAGCCTGGTTATTAATAGGAGAGGATACTGCAAAGCCTATCAGGACTGATAAGAGGATAATTAGAGAGTGTGATGAGTGTGAGAGAGAGTGACTGTATGTTATGGACACATCACACCATTGTGAATACATTTCCCCTTCCCCCTAGGGGGACCAGTGTGTAAAAATGAACCAGTGTGCCACATCTATCCTGTATCTGGTGCCATACATCACAGTGGCGCAGGGGCAGTTAGTCACTGGTGGGGCTGTGACAGAGCGCAGACGCTGCCAGCCAAGCCCTGATGTATGGCCCTGATGTATGGCCGTTTGGGCTGCATCCTGGCCTCCGAGTAATGAAGGTTACCCATGCCCAGGGTTGCGTCTGACACACATCCCTCACAGGCCTGAACCAGCAGCTGTTACTGAACCCCTTCCCAGAGGAGAGGGCTGCCACTCATGAGGATGTGGGATTGAAGTACCAACCCAAACCACAATACAACCTGGTTCAAACAATGGAAACAGATGCCACCTCAGCCCTATACTATGATTGTAGTTTGAGGCGTTAGCTAGGTAACTTTGGTCAACTCTTAAATTCAACTTGGGATAACCGGTACCATGAATGTGGCTGACCTTTCAGCCAGGTAAATGTCTATGGCAACAAATCATTCAGATCTAACCTGCACTGGGGCAGGCTAACTACATTGATCCTGAATGAAGTGTCTGAGCCGTGAGTTGAGGACCAACGAAAGTAGATTCCTTCCCTTTCATAAAGATTGCATCATCATCATCATCATCATCCAGTTCAGTTGAGGAAGACAACTGATTAAATATTTTATTAATCAAATGTGTTTTGTGTGTTAAAAAGTGTTATGTTAAAATAGCTATCACATAACACATTTAGTAATGACGAATGCATTTGAAACTTCACACACAGGAAATGTTGTATGACCCAATACAATTATATTATCTATAGGAGTGCATTGAAAACCACACCAAAGTAATAAAATAAAGATGACACTTCTAAAAGTCTATTTTACACGAATTTGCAAGATAACTTTTTTCATTTTGATTTCGGCACAACTAAAAAAAATGTGGCACTGACTTGCCCATGGATTTATGCTTCAGCATTGTCTCAATGAAGAGTTTGGTGTTCGACTAGCCACGTGCAACATGCAGGCGCAGTTACAAGCCTGCTAGAGTTAGCGGCAGGCGGACGAGCAATATCCAAGGTCGTAGTACGGATGAAGCCTGTGCTGGAACGGGAAGCTAACTAGCTGGCTAGCTTTAGAAAACCCTGAGTAGAGCTAGCTTGCTTCGTAGTTTACCACTCTGGTCCTGATAAACCAGCCATTAGCAAGCCTGACTCCTCTTAAAGTACTAAACTGTTTGAGTTAGACTAGCTGGGTGCTTAAGCTAGATAGTGTCTTCACTCAAGTGTTAAAGTGTAGAGAGGCGCAGATGGAGAAAACATCATCTTTTAAGTGGAAAACATGAATTCCTCTAAGTACAAAAAGCTGCTCCACAATCTCTGACAGACAGATCCGCCAGAGGAGGTGTGTTTTGCTGCCGGTATGAAAGCTAAAGTACGATAAGCCAAGGCTGCTTGACTCCTGCACAAACAGACAGACATTATGCAGACCCAGACACAGAAATACAATATTAACAGATATGCATAGCTTCCTTACCTATCAAAGCATGATAATACTACAAAGAGCACAATTTTTCCCCCGAAGTTACAAAGACTAAAAGAAATTGTGCAAAAATAAGCCCCAATTCAAGTGAGTGAAGCCTACTTCATGAAGTCAGGGTAGTGCTAACAGCCCTGCACCCAGGAAAGTAGTGGAAAGAGAGACACACACACGCTGTCATCAACACACCGACACACACACACACACACACACACACACACTATGGAACCTCACAAGAACCAGAAAAACAGGACCCATCCCACAAGCTGACAGTTTGGACTGCTCCATCAGCAGCAGAGCCAGGTCCATTGACAGGTCTCCAGGCCTGGTTCCAGCAGAGCAGTCTGAGCCCAGCCAGAGCCCAGTGAAGAGAGCCTATCATGGCCTGCAGATGGCCGTAGACTTGCCCCATGGGTCACTACTCACCACTGTAGAAGCGGATCATGCAGCTGAGGTCAGAGTTGGCCGCCTCTCTCTGCACCCGCAGAGGGTCCTGGTAGCCTATAGCAGCCAGGTAGTCAAATACCATTTGGAGAGGGCGCTCAGAGGGGTCCAGCCTCCTACAGGGACAGAAATAGAAACCGTCAGGGTTTATGCCAATCACAGTCAATACCCTTAACAGACACACAGATTCTCCTCTACATGTATAATTCATTTGTGCATCTTTGCCTCCACACTTGGAATCCAACCAAAGGGGCATAGTTCATCAACCATTTCTGGCACACACACTCATACGCAAGCAGACATCCCAATCCATCATTCCCTGTATTATGACAGGTAAGGTCCAGAGGACAACTGTCACGCCAATCAGCAGAGCTGGACACAGGTGTTTCACTTTCAGACTTGGGGAATTGACGAGGCTCCTCTATCACAACATTTACAGAGTCTGACTCTGTGCCGGATGTCAATCAAGCAGAGAGAGAAACTATCTCTGCATGGGTATAGGGTCCAAAGTCCGATATGGAGGGAAGAACATCATTAATCATATCAAGCACCTGTTAATAAACAACATGAACACTAATAACAATAGTCCATCTGAATAACGCGTATGAATGGTATGGGGATGGCACACCTTTCTTTTAATCCATTCCCTGTGTGCCTTATTGCCCTAATGAAATCATCAGCTCATTCCATGGCTAATCCACTCACACTGCTATCAAACAAGAGGTCTGCCGAGCCTGCAATCTGTGAGCCTCAGCCTGTCACTGGTAATGGCATGCCTTCAACAAAATCTGTCTGAGTGAGCAGCCTCTGATCCCAACACACCAAGGATATCTGCTACAGAACCACTGTGAAGACTCCACGCACGCAATAATATCTGTGAGGGTATTTTTCACAATGACCCACTGTCTATGGAAGCCCAAACTTTGCCCAATAGAATTCATAATATGCTGTAAATCAATAAGCCTCAGATTTATCAGCTCTTTGCGGCATACAGTGTGTGATTGTGTTGCTTATTCTAAAGCATTACCACTCCAGAAGAAGTAATAATTTGCCTCCTCCTCCTCCTCCTCCTCCTCCTCCTCCTCCTCCTCGGTATGCCCACGATAACTCCCAGCGCAGGTCCTCTATGTACTGTAGCTTAGGGTTACCATGATGCTGGGCTAAGATGGTGAGGTGACACAGCGTCTGGTGGTTGATGTGGCATTTCTTTGCCCATGCCCACACTCCCTGGGCCAGCCCAGCGGGGTCTAACAGTCAGGATCATGTCTGCTGGTCAAACACAGTTGTGGCCCCAGCACCTCACACAGGATTGAGACATATCCCTGGCAGGCTCGGAGGGATCTGTCAGAAGACAACAAAAACCTCCTTTCCTTCATTTGGGTGGCTAGATACTTTCCCTTCAATTTGTGTTGGTGATCTCTTAAAGACATTCACCAGAACTTTGGCAATGTATATTTTAAACCTCCCGCTTTGCGGTAGATGTGTCAATGTGTAGTTCTTAAAGGCATAATCTATGAGCAGAATAACTGTCTTACCTCAATTAGCTACAAAATCCCTAGTTTGAAAGCAAGTTTACTGGAAGTTGTGCAGCGTCGTTTACCCTCCATTTTCCCCCACGTGGGCCAGCCCCCTAACAATTAGAGTAAAATCCCTAGACATTTGAGTGACAGCTAGCAAGAATGCACACACAGCAGAGTGAGAGAGCAATGACGTGGTGCAGATATCTGCATACCTTCGGGGACTATTTTTGGCTTGTGAGCGCTACTTTCAGAACTACTGCCTAAAAAGTATACAAAAGTACCAGAGAATCTCTATAACTATGGGCCTTGAAATTGTAATAACAAGAATACAACAAACACTAATACTAAAATCAGAAGGTACATGAAATTACTCAGTGTTGACACCTCCACCAGGCAGCACAGATATACAACAGTCTTCAGGGTGTGGGAGGAGACATGCCACTACAGTCATTAATCTGACATTGTATCACCTGAATATGAAATTACTTTGACCAGAGTTCTCTTAAGGGGAGAGGAGAAGCCTTGCCTAGGTGGTTACAGAATCAAACCTGAAAGGGTTTCAGACTCAAATAAGAAAGTGAGAGACATGCCCGTGCTGATCCAGTCTTTTCAGAAAAGCACTTTACCTTCATAGTGCTAAACTGCCAAGTACCATATGCAGCTGTATTAATAAAATGTAGAAATGTAATTCACCGTGGTAGAGGGCTCCAGCTGGGTAAATCAATACCATAATTCACTATAAATCTTAGTCATGTTAGACGTAATCTTTCTTCCGCACAACACTGACCCACGTGACAAATTCAATGCATCATGCTGTGCTGAGCGTTTAACCAAAAATAGTCTTAGAGGGAGTAAAACACATTCCCTTGCCTGGCCTGACCAAAAAAAGAGCATGTGGGTGTAACCAGATTATAGCCTGTGTCAGAGGCAATATCATGAGGAGTTATTCTGGAAAACTGCTGTAATAATCAGCTGTCAAGTCACTGGCCGTGTCTGAATACCCATACTTGCGTTCTAAATAGTAGGCATTTTGAGTATGCGGGGAAAAAAATGAAGATTGTCCATTTTCGAAAATGGATATCATACTCATTTCCTCTAGTAGAATTTGTTGCATTGAGGTGCTGTATCAAAATGAACGAATGGCGGTAATCAATGCAATTGCCCATTAGATGACGCAATCTCAGTAGGATGAGCCTAGTATGCTGATATTTGTTGCTTACTGCATTCGTTTCTACTAAACAGTACATTCTAAATAGTATGTAGTACGATTAGTACACAGTATGCAGTTGAAGCAAGTAGTAGGCAAGCCAGATTTCAGACACGGCCACTAAACGTGCTGAATTGTGGGCCACATAGCTCAGTCAAAATCTAAATCTCTAGGCAAGCAGAATAGTTCTCATAAGCACTCAAGAAAACAGAGTACAAACCTGACCGAACGTGTAAAAATATACTGGAGGAATCAGCAGCGCCAGAATGAGGTAACTTGTAACTACCACATGAAAAGGTTTGAGACTGATGCAGCTTTGAAACAGATGCAGCTTTGAGACTAGGTGAGTAAAGCACCAAGATGTGATATTGAACATAAATGGGATTATTTAGAATTGGAATTTAACACACTGTCTAGCAATAAATAGAACCAATGACACTATGAGAATGCCATCTTTCTAGCATATTCAAGAGTTGTGAACATAACACCATGTTACAAGACGTGTGTCAGTGGGAGAGGTGAGAGTTGTGAGTATTACCTGAGCAGGTCTCCATGGAGCTGCAGGTACAGTCCCTCTACTTCTCTCTGGGCACACAGCTCCTCCACCGTGGTAGTGGTGGAGCATAGCACCAGCCGCAGGTCTGCCTGGAGAGTGGAGGAGGCCTGTGGGCCTGAGGCTGGGGGCTGGGGGTCTACGGTCCCCCCATACAGACACACACAGCCCCGCTGGGCGTCCCCCTTTAGCCAGTCCCGCTCCCGAGATCCAAAGCGAGTCTTCCTGGTAATACAGCCTCTGCTCCCATTTCTCTTCATGTTCCGCTGGAGAAACAGAAACATTAGATGAAAAGACTGCCACCTGTAAGAGAAGAGAACTTTACATGGCATTCTACAGTAGTTAATGACAACTTGTCTTGCAGCAACCTTGCTCTGAATCAAGGATATTTCAAGCTGCATCATGTTCCAACACATCCTTTGGACAAATTAAAAAGTTATTAAATTTGTCAGGTTGGCAAAACTGTGAAAGTTCAAATTAGATTACCTGCAAACAGCTCATGGGCGTTAGTGACCTTAAAAGCAGGTCCTTGCTAATTCTGGGAGCCCCACCCAGAATTACGTGTGCGGCCTGTGTCAGAATCAGTAGACTTTCAAATCTGGAGAAGGTCGGAAAAAATATTTACACAGGGCAAGAACGGCCAGGACGGTGCTGTGTGAACGGGACCCTGGTTTTTGAGACGGACCCCTCGGCCGCCCCGCACAGGCAGGCAGCTGCTGGCATCCCCACTGCACCGCAGCACACACACAGGCAACAGAAGAGACAGCAGGGCCCCGAGCAGCATCTCTTCAGCACGACAGCTCACAAGACGCACACAACAGGCTTCAATGTGCAATGACAACACACACACCTCAATGGGTGACAGGTAACATAGGCACACACTCTCTCGCTCTCTCTCCCAAAAACAGAGAACCTCACTATAAGCCATGACAACACACACACACACCTTAAACAGGCCAAAAAGGCACACACACAGAGGCCTCTCTATGTGAGTCTACAAGACGGGCACACTCATTCACACAGAGGCTGCCATGACACTGAGCATCGACCATTGCCCAGACATCATTGCCCTTATTTCACTCCATGACCCCTACAACCGTCCAATTTCAGAGAGGGCAGAGATAAATCTGTCAAATAAAGATCCAACAGCTCAGAGTGATCACCATGTTCCATGAGATGTCAAACAGGGATAAACATACAGTGCATTGGAAAAGTATTCAGACCCCTTCACTTTTCCCACATTTTGTTACGTTACAGCCTTATTCTAAAATGTATTAAATAAATAAAAATTACTAAAATCTACACAATACCCCATTATGATAAAGCGAAAACTGGTTTTTAGAAATGTTTGCAAATGTATTACAAATAAAAACAGAAACACCATATAAGTATTCAGACCCTTTGCTCTGAGACTCAAAATTGAACTCAGCTGCATCCTGTTTCCATTGATCATCCTTGAGATGTTTCTACAACTTGATTGGAGTCCACCTGCGGTAAATTCAATTGATTGAACATGATTTGGAAAGGCACACATCAGTCTATATAAGGTACCAAAGTTGACAGTGCGTGTCAGAGCAAAAACCAAGCCATGAAGTCGAAGAAATTGTCCATAGAGTTCCGAGACAGGATTGTGTCGAGGCACAGATCTGGAGAAGGGTACCAAAAAATGTCTGCATTAATGAAGGTCCCCAAGAACACAGTAGCCTCCATCATCCTTAAATGGGAGAAGTTTGGAACCACCAATACTCTTCCTAGAGCTGGCCACCCGGCCAAACTGAGCAATCGGGGGAAAGGGACTTGGTCAGGTGGAGATGGGATAACCTTCCAGAAGGACAACCATCTATGCAGCACTCCACCAATCAGGCCTTTATGGTAGGGTGGCCAGATGGAAGCCACTCCTCAGTAAAAGGCACATGACACATGTCACTTCATGAGGAAACCAGGCACCGCTCATCACCTGGCCAATACCATCCCTACAGTGAAGCATGGTGGTTGCAGCATCATGTTGTAGGGATGTTTTTCAGCGGCAGGGACTGGGAGACTAGTCAGGATCGAGGGAAAGATGAGCAAAGTACAGAGAGATCCTTGATGAAAACCTGCTCCAGGTGGCCTGGAGGGTAGGAGCGTTGCGTCGCGTCAGTAACCATAAGGTTTCTGGATTGAATCCCTGAGCTGACAAGGTAAAAATCTGTCGTTCTGCCCCAGAACAAGGAAGTTAACCCACTGTTCCCTGGGCACTGAAGATGTGGATATTGATTTAGGCAGCCCCCCGCTCCTCTCTGATTCAGATGGGTTGGGTTAAATGTGGAAAATGCAATCAGTTGTACAACTGACTAGTATTTCCCTTCCAGAGTGCTCAGGACTTCAGATTGGGTTCACCATCCAACAGGACAATGGAGGAGTGGCTTCAGGACAAGTCTCAATGTCCTTGAGTGGCCTGGACTTGAACCCGATCAAACATCTCTGGAGAGATCTGAAAATAGCTGTGCAGCAACGCTCCGTATCCAACCTGACAAAGCTTGAGAGGATCTGCAGAGAAGAATGGGAGAAACTCCACAAAAACAGGTGTGCCAATCTTGTAGCGTCATACCCAAGACGTTGAGGCTGGTATAGATTGATGAGGGTAAAAAAAATATTGAATCAATTTTAGAATAAGGCTGTAACGTAACAAAATGTGGAAAAAGTCAAGGGGTCTGAATACTTTCCGAATGCACTGATCCTGAATATGCCCAATAGAAACTCTCATTTTCAACTGTTTGACTAATGATTACACCCTAGATCAGCTAAATGTAGGCAAGAGTGTGCAAGGTGGTTTTGAATGAGCCACTGTCACCATGACTACAAAAAATTATTTTGACATGTGCACCTAGGCTAGGTTAAAGCAACCTCATGATGGATACAGGGAAAATTTGAGTAACATGCAGTAGCCTAAACCTATCGATGTTACATTGAGCTGGGTGAATAGAATATGAATGACAGTCATCCAATATGCTGTAATAGAAATAAGGCCGTGCTCATTAAAAAAACAATCATCCTCCCTCATCTTAAACAGCACCCACCGCCAATGATATGTGTATAAACTCACCACTCATAGGTTTAAATCTTGGTCTATTGAATAATACGCTACCGTTGTTAGCTGCAGCCTCAGCCATTCATGATCCAATGAGCATAAAATGTAATGGTCCTTCCACTGAACTTATCTTTTGGATATCTATTATTAGTGCAATTGTAACTGGAATGTGTTATTCTCCATGAAAATATCACATGAGAGAGATTGGAGAGATAAGCAGCCTATCCATAGAAGCATGGCTGATAATTGGCACAAGCCATTATGTGTCTTTATTTTAAAATGGACCCTAGTGGGTTAATAAGTGACATACTGGCGGATGTACAGCACACGAATGAGTGAGGAAACAGTTAATCATGTCTTTTCAATCGTGCTTGCTGACTGAGGGCTCGAAGCTACTGAACAATCTCACTCCAAGATTTCGATGGCCCGTTAGTCTCCATACAAAAGAGACTATACACTATTATAAACTATTTAGGAATTTCAATGTGGATTTGATACAATGACAGACATGTAGCCTAAATAGCGTAACACATTGGAAAGTTTACAAATGTTACTCTATCCACAATAGCTTAAGCTAATTATTCATTTTCAGAAATAAACAGCAAGTTAAAACATGTGATTTGACATGTTCTGATCTATAGCCTAGGCTATACTGTTGTCATATTGGGAAGTGATATACAACAGCAAATATAGCATATGAAAACAGGTCAGCAGGAACATTTGTAGAAACATCGCAAACAGTTCAGTCAAATGTTTCTGTTACTATTTAGAAAGAGCTACAATAAAAGGTTGCTGGCGATGTGGTTTGACACATTGTTGCACTTAAACCGTATGCCTTCAAAGCCAACATAATGATCAATATACAAGAGAACATCAATGATGCTCAAACTGGATGACGCGTTAGTTTGATTTCACACGCACTTCGGCCCTGTTAGAACCGGGCACTGTGCGATTGCAGTATTTTGATAAATCTTAAAATATGACCTGCTTGATAGCTACCTTTAGAACGCGTATCCCCGTCCCGACACGGTTTCCTGGACCATTGTGGTCGCCACGACCTGCAGTTTGATTAGATCCAGCTTCGTGGACAACTGTGTCCGACAGTGTGTCCGTACAACCCCTGTTATCTTCGACACCACATTTTTTTCGCTCCATATCCGTGCCCGCTATATTATCTTCTTCGTTCATTTGCATGTCTATATTTAACTACAAAAACCCCAAAAGAACGTGAAACATGACCGGTAAATTCCAATACATGCGGCAGCTGACAAATTTCATTCTGTTTCGATGCGACGCCATAGCGAGTCTGAACCTCACCGCTGTCAGATAGACCCAATCAATAAACATTAGAGAAGCAGGGTAACATATTATTCATAAGCCACTGCCCATTTCAGAGGAGAGGCATACTGAATTATTCATTAGGTTTTCTATACACATATTACACGTGTGCTTTACCGCATTAACTGCCTTGCGATTTTGATTTAATGAGTAACATTTACATTTCGCTCCATGTAGGCTACTTCCTACAAATGCCCTACAGTCTCATGATATTTACATGTTGAAAAATGGTATACTTATACATAAGCACCACTCATCAAATGACTCCTCAAAGCCAATGTCTAATTTCGTTATGGTCTGAATTGGAACAAGTATTTCTCTGACAAACTACCAGGATCTGTCAAGAAGGCAGGGCTGGGCTAGGGGTATGTGGAGATACGCGTTCTAAAGGGGTCACGAGTGGCGCAGCGGTCTAAGGCATTGCATCTCAATGCAAGTGGCGTCACTGCAGTCCCTGGTTCGAATCCAGTCTGCATCACATCCCATAGGGCGGCGCACAATTGGCCCAGCGTCGTCCGTGTTTGTCCGTCATTGTAAATAAGAAATTGTTCTTAAATGACTCGCCTAGAGGGAACCAAGCAGTCATGTCTCTTCAGGGTCATGAAATAGTATAGAGGGTGGGTCCGAAACAGAGCAGATTCTTAAGAAAGCGCCATTCCCACTTGCATGTTCCTTCATTACCTCTCCCTTGAGTTGTCCTCCTGAGTACCGAACTTGCCCAATGTCCAGCCAATGGGTTCGTTCTAGCAGTCAGTACATCAGCTGACGTCAATATACCACAATTGAGTGTGGAAAGGTGGTGCATGAGAGAATCCTGTCACTTCTATTCCACCTGGACCACTGTTGATTGACTGAGAGCCACTTTTAACAGCTAGGACTTGATAATGTTCCTCAAATGTGAATCAAGAATCACTGACCTAAGAAACTACACCTGTGGAAAAGGATTATCTGCACTTGTGCAACCAGAAATACTGGAACAGTTCAACTTCTAAAGGAATTCTCCTCCTGTTTGTATACTGCTCCAACCTCAATCTAGTTTAGTAGGACAAGTAGCCTGTTTTAGTATACATAGGCTATGTTAAGCTGAAAGTATCTTTGTAGGCCTATTCTATATCAGTTATGTAGGTGAACCCCATTTGTAACTATACTGAACAAAAATATAAATTCAACAATTTCAAAGATTTTATAGTTCATAAGGAAATCAGTCAATTTAAATAAAGAAATTAGGCCCTAATTTATGGATTTCACATGCCTCGGAATACATATATGCATCGGTTGGTTACAGATACGTAAAAAAAAAAGGTAGGGCGTGGATCAGAAAACCAGTTGGTATCTGGTATAACCACAATTTGCCTCGTTTAGTGCAACACATCTCCTTCGCATTGAGTTGATCAGGCTGTTGATTGTGGCCTGTGGAATGTTGTCCCACTCTTCAATGGCTGTGTGAAGTTTCTGGATATTAGCGGGAACTGGAACGCGCTGTTGCACACGATGATCCTGAGCATCCCAAACATGCTCAATGGGTGACATGTCTGGTGAGTATGCAGGCCATGGAAGAACTGGGACATTTTCAGCTTCCAGGAATTGTGTACAGATCCTTGTGAAATGGAGCTGCGCATTATGGTGAAAAATGGTTGGCGGATGAATGCCACGACAACGGGCCTCAGGATCTCGTCATGGTATCTCTGTCCATTAAAATAGTCATTGATAAAATGCAATTGTGTTCGTTGTGTGTAGCTTATGCCTGCCCATACCATAACTCCACCATGGGGCACTCTGTTCACATCAGCAAACCGCTTACCCACACGCCATACACGTGGCCTGCGGTTGTGAGGCCGGTTGGACATACTGCCAAATAAAAGAAAAACAGCGTTGGGAGGCGGCTTATGGTAGAGAAATTAACATTAAATGATCTGGTAACAGCTTTGGTAGGCATTCCTGCAGTCAGCATGCAAACTGCGCTCCCTCGACTTGAGACATCTGTGACATTGTATTGTGACAAAACTGCACATTTTAAGAGTGTTCTTTTAAATTGTCCCCAGCACAAGGTGCACCTGAGTAATAACCATGCTCTAATCAGCTTCCTGATACGCCACACCTCAGGTGGATGAATTGTCTTGGCAAATGAGAAATGCTCACTAACAGGGATGTAAACACGTGCACAATATTTTAGAAAAATACTCTTTTTGTGCATATGGAACACTTCTGGGAACTCTAATGAACATGGGACAAACCCTTTACATGTTGCGTTTATATTTTTGTTCACTGTATAAAAGAGTTGATGAATGAATGAGTCCGGCCAACAATTTTGTTTGACTTTTTATTTATACTCTTGATCATCATTTTGTCCAACCCAAAGACAACACACAGCATAAGTCTAAAATATCCCATGTAGTTTACAGCCTCATCTTTAATCATCAACACCATCATTATTCATATTTTCAGTCCATTCACACCCACCTTGAAGACATGGGATTCAGTTCCAAATGTTAAACCTGTCTGGAAAAGTGAATTTCAAAAAAACGTTTTTATTTTTTTCTCCCCTTCTCAAATCAGATATGTTGTTGTATAGTTGGGATAAATCTGAGGGTTACATATACAGTTTCTCTTTCAAAAGTACAATGGATGCCTTATTTATGATGTCACAGGGAAAGGGATAATAGTGGCTAAAGTCAGATGCTCCTTCAAACCCCTTTACACATAGAGAATTCACCTGGCCAAATACAGAAGTAAAAAACAATTACATCCGAATGATTGGTGTGCACTAATAACCCCTTCCACCCTCAAAAAGGGACATTTTTTTACTGAATTTCGTGCTTTAACTCAACATTGTCAAATGTACAACCCAACAAGGTGGTGCGGTGGATTTGTTGAAAAATTTGAACTTTTCTTGCATTTCAAAAAGAGGATTACGTTAAGAGTAGAAATGACACTATTTACATTGGTTCTCACATGCAGCTCAGAAGTTGTGAATTGAAATCATTGCAGCCGATATCATGTCCTACCAGGTGAGTGTAGCAAGACATGACAACACACTGAGATATTTACACACACACACACACACACACACACACACACACAAAACGCTTCAAAAGCTTCTCAGACCTCAGAGGGATTCTTTCCTTTTCTAATGTCCTTTTTAAGATGCAGTGTCCAAACCAACGGGATTTCACCTTCATACGCATTTCTCATTTAAAACTATATGGGTGACTGTACCCTTAAAAGCGTTAACTGGTCAAACATGATTGACAGAGGGTCATCCTCACGGGATTGAACCGATAAAAACTAAACATCCAAGACAAGGTACAAGTTAGAGATATCTCTCCCTTCCTTACAGCCTTCTATCTTGACCAGCTCCCCCTTGTGGACATTAGCTCACAGCACAGATAACATGCAGCTTCAGCTCAGCATTATAGTTGTCATATCTCAAGGACAGGTTAAGCAGCACTGCATTAAGATCACAGGTCTTCTGAAAAAAATAAAAAACAAAAGGACACCAAAAGGCAATACACAGAGCAGTGAGATCAGCCTCACACTTCAGTCCTGATTTTTGAATTGTCTGAATTGGTTTTCAATGAATAGAAAGGATCATATTTCATCTTAGAGAGCCTGAACTTCAACTGCCCCGCTGGCCAGTTCCCTGTAACAGAACCTGGCATATTATCTGCTCTCTAAGAGCTGTACAAACCAGTCCATGAGACAGGTTCCTTAATGCAGTCATCAGAAGCGATGAACAGACACAGTAATGGATGATGAAAGGCAGCCAAGAGCACCTTGTATCTGTCAACCCCAAGAGAGGACAAGCCCTTACTACTTAATGAATCATATACTACACCCAGATTAAACCTCGCATAGCCTGATAATACTCAGGATATTCACTCGCCAACTCACAATAAAAGGTATGCGCAACAGCATCACAAGGGTCAAAAAAAAAAAAAAAAAAAAAACTCACTCAACACTTCAGAGAAACTCTGGGCCCATTCTCATATCTCTGAAATCCAATACAATTAACGTGGGGAGGTGAGATGTCAGATGAAATGGGGAGAGAATCTATAGAACAAGCGAAAAAAACAACAGAATGACCTGCAAATAGGAGACACTTAAAGGGGGCCAACAATGAGAATCACTCTCTTAGAAGGACCATGTGTACTGAGGGTAGGTCATCTGTCCATTCATTTGCCTGCATGTCTGATAGCATTAATTATATCCAATTACTTTTGCTGGGGAGAGAAAAAAACGATAAAGCACATTACAGGCCAAGGGAGGCGTTACAGCGTCTTACTCCTCAGATGCTTACTCCTCTTAAGGAGCATCTGAAAACAGGTTAGGTCTTTCTGAAGACCACGAATACAGACAAAGGTGCCACCTCGGTCACCGTGCTCAGCTCACAGACCTCTCACTAGTACAGTACATCACTCACAGACAACACCAGTTCTGCCCAACCACACCTTAAGTGGGCATCTATAACAAACCAATAGCAGCCTACTCACCCACTAAATCAGCAGAAGAAAAAAAATGTTATGCATCCAGTCTTGAAGAATATGAAGAGAATGCAGCTCATTTGCATCGTTTCAAGATTATTCTTTTTTTACATATACGTACACAATTATAGTCCCTAGCTAATCTGTATAAGTCTTCAAATGGGGTTTTATTTCATTTGATCAGCTTTTGTTTGTTTCGTTTTACAATTATATACAATGTACAGGCAGCTGATTATACATATTTTGCAATGACTGATGCAATAGGGAAGTATTTTCTTTAGACCATAATGTTTTCTAAGATCTATTCAGACAATATACACTGTGAATAATAAGTCTTAGAAATTGGTTGGTATCTAAAAAAAGGGATTAAAGATTGGACAATTGACGAATCTTAAAAGTCCTCAATATGTACAGAAAAAGCCAATACAGCATTTAGTCAAAAACTGAAAAAAGTTAACTAATAGAATTAAATCATTTTCTCAATATACACATATCATTGCTCAAAATTATTTCCAAAGCTTATTTCCAAAGCTAATAGCATCTCCGATTTGGTCACAAAAGTTAGACAGATAGTGTAGCAGTGAATATCAGTAAGCATATAGTGCGATTGAACATCTGAAGGTCTGAACACACATACAGCATCATGGGGCAGCTAAGCTTGTGAGTAATGAGATGTCCTACAGGTTCCCACTTGATTGCAGATCATACATAAGACTAAATCCAGCTACTGTACTGGTGATAGTTAACAGGAAGAGAAAACATTGTGAGGTATTCAGGTTAATGTTTCCGACAGCTTGGTCAGGAGTCTGATTTGGAGAAGTATGACAGCCAAAGAATCACACCAACAGTCACCACACAGCAAGCTACACTGATATCCGACTACATAATTTCCACTCTAAATTCTAGAAACTCAAGAGTGAGATATCTCTAAAATAAAAAAGGTCACATTCTTCTTCGACTCCTTCCTTACATCCAGCCTGTCCGTCTTGCCTGCTCTCTAGTCAGGATATAACCCACAATACGCACTCCCTGACACACAAACCCTCCTCCACAGATCATATGAGACCAGTTTAGGGACTTCCCATCTAGTTATGTCAAAAGGCACATCATTTTGATATCAGGCAATAATGTTTAAGTCAAATCACTGCAAAAAAAACTAAATCATACTACCACAAAAATAGTGCCAACAAGATGGCCATCATCCTCAAATGAGAGGAGAGACACAGAAAAAGACTGAAAAGAAAAAACATTCAGTGCATTTAACTACATTCAAAATATACTTAATTTACATGTACGTGCATGATGTCCAGCCAGGTTAATAGTCTAAAAAGGAACAGACGTTTTGACGTCCCAAAGTTGTAAATATTAAATTTCAGGCTGTTTGTTCAGATGCAATGAAGATTGGAAGTATTCAAAGTTAATGTATTCAATGAATCTCTGTTCAAGGATTTGCCTATAACTAAGATGTTTCTCAGACCTGCACTGATATACAATATCCATATTGCTGCAATAACCTCAGCTTGAGCTAAGCAATTAACCGCTGAATTTAACAAGATGGCTTGAATAAACTGTAAATAGTGCCCATCTAGGAGGGGGAAGCGGTGCGATACAGGGCAGTCAAACAAAGCAGAAACTTCCATCCTCTAGTTTCCACCTCAGAAAACTTTTACAAGATAGCGCCGTACTATGGCTACCAAACATGTAACCATTCTGTCTGTTTACCAGCCCTAACAAACAAATACACTCCATCCTTCGAAATATGCACTTTATCCATCTACAGTATCTCAATCCTGCTGAGAGGCCTCTCTGGCCAACCAAGGTGAATGGGTTTCAAACAACTCTAAAACTGCAGTAATTCAAAACGACTCAACATCTCTCCTGCCTTTTAAATCACTCATATGAGATGGCGGGTCAAATAACATTTTTATCCCCAAATGAATGAGTGGTCTGGGT
This sequence comes from Thymallus thymallus, assembly GCA_023634145.1. NCBI lineage: Eukaryota > Metazoa > Chordata > Actinopteri > Salmoniformes > Salmonidae > Thymallus > Thymallus thymallus. The sequence continues at coordinate 19,702,640 of CM042380.1, read as the reverse complement.
CTTTAAAACATTTTCTGCTGCCAAAGTTAATGGATGTAAAAGAGCAGGAAATGTACAACTGGGAAAAAGTTTGTATAATCTCGGTTAACCCAGAAGTAAAATCTCTCGTAATTTGGTCAGCTGCGTGATGTAGTTGTGGGTCCATACATGTTAGAAATTATAAGTTTTGGTTTGCGAAGTCTCTACCCTCGCAAAAGGAAACTCTTAGCCAAAGCCTCCCACTTCCCCACACAAGCAAAGCAGTCAAAGTTTAAGCACCGCCTTCGGCCAATCCAGACTCATCAGTGACGGAAACTGTTCCTACGCATTCCGTCATGACAGATTCGTCCGCTTACACGCATTACCTGTCCACGAGAGATTAACCTTTGTATTGCAACCGAAGACCTTGCAATTGATGCATAGAGCTGAAGATCTTTATAACAGAATATGTTATAGTCCCTTTGGAGACCAAACTAGATTACTTACTGACAGCCACAGTACCTCAAGTTTCCAAACCCAATTGGGATATTAGTGAATGGATAGTGTGCAAATTTCAGAGTTAAGTTGCATCTCATTCAGGCTTGAAAATAGGATAAAAAAAACCCTACCCATGTTCAATTACTGTAAGAGTAAAAACATAAAACAAAAGCAAAACAGATGGCTTAAATAAATGCTCATAGCCAAAAGCTCTGTTCTATGGCAGCGGCTTAAAGGGGTGGGGCGTACCACAGCGAGTGCAATGTGGGCGTACGTGAATTGATGGGCCGAGGAGATGGAAATAGTGGCAACTGCAAAGCAGACAGATTGAGGTGAAACCAATCAAGGAAAAGAAAAGTTAGTAAATGGATATGTTTTCACATATTTCTGATGTCTATCGTCATTGCCGTCGTTGTTGCGGTTGTCGTCATCATGGTCTTCATACCATCTTTTTTTTGTGTGTGTTATGAGATTCTGCTGCTTCCCATGCAACCCCAGGGCAGCAGTATGCAGTGATGTCACAGGGGGATCAGTCGGGGGAAGGGAGGAGAGGGGAGAATCTTTCCCATAGTTCCCTTGGCGGGGTCTTTAAGAGCGAGAGGGCACGGTCATCATTGCCAGGACTGAGGAGGGAAGTTGTTGACCTCGGCCAGGTCTTGGACAGGTGAACCTTTGTGGGTGTACGTCAGCTTGACCCTCATGCGCAGTTGTTGCTGTAGATCATGAGAAAGACATGTCTATTAAAGCAATTTATAAAATGGGTGGTTCCAGCCCTGAATGCTGATTGGCTGACAGCCGTGGTATAGGAGACCGTATACCATGGGTATGACAAAACATTTGTTTTTACTGCTCTAATTACTTTAGTAACCAGTTTATGCTGGTTACTAAATAAGGCACCTTGGGGGTTGGTGGTATATGGCCAATATGCCACGGCTATGGGCTGTTCTTAGGCACAACGCATAGTTGAGCTGATCCAGAGACTAAAAACAACTTCAATGGTCTGTCATACGTCTTCAATGACACCTCCTGCTATTAGAAGCTTGTTTACACAGGGAGTAAGTTCTCTATAGGAGCCCTCTGCACTAAATATCTCTGATAGAACCAATAAATCAGAACATTTTATAAAAATGTGAGGACAAGGAGGAAAATATCTTACCTTCTGTGGGTTGAGAACTCTGATGACCTGTGTGACGCTTCCCTGGTTGAGCGCTGGGACAATATTACTGCTAGGGGACAAGAGCTGCAGCTGGAACGTCTGAAAGAAAGAGAGACGGACACAGAGAGCATAAAAACCAGCACATTCACAACAAGTTGTACATTGCTACAGAGGTCAATGATAGAACCACACATCTTTTTATTAATGTTACATAGTTATACAAATGCGACTGTCCAGTCATGGCTCACCTTTGGTACTGCAGCCTGGAAAACAAACTCTGTCATGTCAGCCTCAGTGGTGTTGGTGGCGTGGATAGTGATGACTGCTATGTTCGGGTTCGGGTTGGCCCTCTCAAAGGTGAACTCTATTTTCAGGCCATTCTTGCTATACGCTGTCATGGGGGGAATAGCTAAAGACAAGAACTCACAAGTTAATACAATTCAGAGTGAAAAAGTAGTACAAAACATGATAACCCAAAAAAACATTGTAGAAACTTGTATAAGTTTGCATTGTTTTAAAAAGGGACACAGAGTGCTCTGCTTTCTAAACAACATGGTGGGAGAGTGGTTGGCTTTGGATCAAATTAGAAATTTGAAAGCTTCACTGATGAGCGCTAGCTCTCACCTGCTGAAATATCATTAAACAGGGGCTGTGAGGAGAGGCCATCCAGGAGGAAGGGTGGCTGGGAGACGGGCACAGAGGGGGCAGGAGCTGGACCACCTAGGGAGGGGACAACAACACAGGGGGTTCCAACAGGGTACAGGGAACCACACACAGACATAACAGCGATACCACTGGTGATAGCTCACAAGACAATTCCTGACCAAGTCAGGCAGGATGTGGAGTGACTAATGTGGTTTCTATATGAAGGAAGGTGCAGGGAGGGTAACAGGGAGATTAGGTCATGAAGAGAGAGAGACTGCTATGAAAGATAAAAAGAAACCAATCAAGTTGCCCTGACCAAGGACCACGGTTTGTCCACCTGTGCTTTGGGCTGGAGGGAAAGAGGAGATGAAAGAAAGGTAAAGAGCGAGAGACTGTGGTCCTACCAGACAGTGAGAGGTCCCCCAGTAGGTCGAGCAGCTCTCCTCCAGCCGAGGCAGGCTTGGTGGGCAGGTTGGTAGGGATCACAGGCACCACATCATTACCTCCCAGCAGGTCTAACAAGTCATTAGCCTGGAACAGAGAAACCAAATCATAAAGTACATGTAGAATTGGACAAAACAACGGTGCTCTGAATAACATCTGATTTACGCTTTGTTTAAAAACATGTAGTCAAAAGTCTACAAAGGAAAATGTAGATGACTTTGTATTCATCTGTAGATTGATATGCCCAGCAGTTTTTAATTTTCCTACCAGCAGGGGTCCTTGTTTGATCAGTGTGTAAAAGCATTAGCAGACTCACTGATTTGTGGACTTTCACCACATGAATAACAATCAAAACATAAATAATTTTTGTGTGTGTGTGTGTGTGCGTGCGTGCGTGCGTGCATTTGTGTATTTTAAAGAGCTTAAGGGCTTGATTCAATCCGTATCGCTAAAGATCTGCCCTACAGCGCAATATAAATTTAAAGGCGATGTTCCCACGTTAGTGGAGACGGCATTCACGGTAAACGCTGCATATGTCAGCTCAATCTGGAAATTACCTTTACATTTCAATTGTGTATAACGCTGAACTTCGGCGATACGGATTGAACCAGTCCCCAAATGTTGATCCATTGATTCAGCTATACAATGTCTGTGACAGAAAACCTCCCAGCAATGGTAAGTACAGATATGTCATATGACCTGGCCCTCACCTGGTTGGCTGGCTGGGTGACTAGGGGCGGGTATTTTGTGTCAGGCACCGAGGGCTCTGTCTCCCCATTGGTCTGCACAATCTCTGTAGGGCCATTGGAGGCCGTTTTCTCCATGATGGGCATTCGCTCTAGTAAGGCAGGCCTTCAGAGAGGAAGAGAATGAGATGGGGGAGAAGGTAAGAGTTACATTTCCTTGACTTAAATGGTAACTAAACAAGGGAAGCACCAATCATTTCTACAGAAAAGTGCTTGTAATGAATGGCAATACATTTTTTGGGGCATACTCACCTCATGTGATCATATTTCTTGAAAAGTGCATTGTACTCCACAGCTCTCTGTTGCAGCTCCACGTCGATGCTGCTGCCGTATATTGACACCACCTTCTTGATTCGGCTGGAGATTTAAAAGACAAAAATGTTAAGCTTGAGTGTGCGTCCTGTTATTAATTTCAAAGGTAAGGGATATAAATCATCATACGCTGTTAGATATTCTCTCTGCTCAACACTGATGGACTTACTTGACACTGCTGAAGCGAGTAGACAGCTTCATGATGGCAGTAAGGGAGTAACCCCGGGTTACAGGGGTGGACAAGTTGGACACAAGAAGACCTTCCAAAACATCCAGGACTTCATCCTCTGTCACCTGTTGCAAAGGAAGGAGGAGAACATATATACATTTCAACTTCTGGGGGTCGGCAGTGTACGTAGACGTGTTGGGTGTAACGTTCAAGATAAAATAGTTGAGATGATTGAGTGCTTCAGGAGGTCTACCTGGATGGGCTCCTCCTCCTCACACTGTCCAGATACCAGCAGGTCTCCATACTCCCCTATACACCAGGATGACACCTGGACCAGAGGTTGCTATGGGAGACAAACATACTTCAGATAGATCAGATTCACTGTAACCAATCCTCTGCACACTGTTTGCTACTTCCAAATGTGAACTTTAGTGATCCAATAACGTTTCAATCAATATAATCATTGTCAGGTTACAGGCTACATTTCAATGTGTATGTGTGACCAGAGATGTCTCGGACCTGTGAGATGTCATCCAACAAGGCTTTGTAGAGTCTCTGCACCGTGTAGGCATGCATCTCCACACTGTTGGTGATGAGCTGGATGAGGTTGGGGACAGAGTCGTCTCGGACATAGCTCCCCGCCTGGCCACAAAATGGTGTTAAAAGAAACCCGTCTCAAAATGGACAATGAGGCAGATGTATAGGGTCAGTGACAAAAACACTATGAAGACTAGACACTAAGTGTCTAAGATGGTAAAAAGAGGTTGTCAGATATGAGATCATCATTTGTAGTTTTCAGTCGATGGATCACTCAAAGATTCATCACTCAACAGTCAAGCATAATTATTTAGTTACCATAATTTGTGCGGAGTCAACCAAAAATAAAAGTATTTGATGAAATTGTACATATACCGTTGTCAGGACTCTCATGATGGTGTCAATGTGCCATCTTTTTGAAGGCGCGTACCTTTGAAACAGAACACTCATTAGTCACCATTGCATTACACAGAGCAGAGAATCATAACCATGAACTGAAAAAAGTAGGACTGAGTTTTGTGGGGTCAGAAAATATGGAATCAACAATGTCATGCTCTGACGATGGATCACTAATTTTATCGCCATACAGAATTTTAATAAGTAAGCAATACACAGTAACCGGCGGTAGCAGAAACAATAGTTAATCATTGGAGGTGCTTGAGGCCAAGGCTGTAATCTATTCTCTAAGCCTACATTCCTAATGCAAGGAAACAGAGGCATTCAGTCAGGATCTGTGTCAGCAGCCCACATGCAAAAACTACTGCTGCCATGGCCTCTCTTACTATCACTACTAATCCTTCTCCTCTTACCTCTCTAACCACTACTACAACTGCGTAGCAAAGACCTACAAGCCACAAGATAATGTTGAGAACGTTTTCACACGGTGCAACTGCTTAATGTTGCTATGGAACTAGCAAGAGCCTTCTGATTGGCAAAGCCTGATCTCTACGGAACATCCAGCTCTAACTGGACCACACCCCTGAGCCTTACTTCTCTGCTGCCAGGAAGACTCCGGATGCACAGTCCGCTTTGAATTCTGGGTCACAGGAGTCTAGGAAGTAGAGCAGCTCCTTCATCATGCCTCGGATGTTGTTCCCATTCACCAGGGCGAAGCTCAGCTCCATCGCACGCCTACCGAGGAGAATGGAGGGACGATAAGACAAGGAAATCTCTACATATTCTGACCCTTATTTTGTGCAGAAATGTATGTACAGTCACTATCAGTGTGTTTTACTAGTCTGTTATGTACTAATGTTCTCCTCATGTACAGTTGAGGTTTACATAAACTTTAGCCAAACACATTTAAACTCAGTTTATCACAATTCCTGACATTTAATCCTAGTACAAATTCCCTGTCTTAGGTCAGTTAGGATCACCACTTTATTTTAAGAATGTGAAATGTCAGAATAATAGTAGAGAATTATTTCTTTCAGCTTTTATTTCTTTCATCACATTCCCAGTGGGTCAGAAGTTTACATACACTCAATTAGTATTTGGTAGCATTACCTTTAAATTGTTTAAATTGGGTCAAACGTTTCAAGTAGCCTTCCACAAGCTTCCCACAATAAGTTGGGTGAATTTTGGCCCATTCCTCCTGACAGAACTGGTCTGAGTCAGGTTTTAGGCCTCCTTGCTCGCACACGCCTTTTCAGTTCTGCCCACAAATGTTCTATAGGATTGAGGTCAGGGCTTTGTGATGGCCACTCCAATACCTTGACTTTGTTGTCCTTAAGCCATTTTGCCACAACTTTGGAAGTATGCTTGGGGTCATTGTCCATTTGGAAGACCCATTTGCGACCAAGTTTTAACTAACTATCCACATTATTTTCCTTCCTCATGATGCCATCTATTTTGTGCAGCAATGCACCCCCACAACATGATGCTGCCACCCCCGTGCTTCACGGTTGGGATGGTGTTCTTCGGCTTGCAAGCCTCCCTCCCCCATTTTCCTCCAAACATAACGATGGTCATTATGGCCAAACAGTTCTATTTTTGTTTCATCAGACCAGAGGACATTTCTCCAAAAAGTACGATCTTTGTCCCCATGTGCAGTTGCAAACCGTAGTCTGGCTTTTTTATGGCGGTTTTGGAGCAGTGGCTTCTTCTTGCTGAGCGGCCTTTCAGGTTATGTTGATATAGGACTCGTTTTACTGTGGATATAGATACTTTTGTACCCGTTTCCTCCAGCATCTTCACAAGGTCCTTTGCTGTTGTTCTGGGATTGATTTGCACTTTTCGCACCAAAGTACGTTCATCTCTAGGAGACAGAATGAGTCTCCTTCCTGAGGGGTATGACAGCTTCATTGTCCCATCGTGTTTATACTTAAGTACTATTGTTTGTACAGATTAACGTGGTACCTTCAGGCATTTGGAAATTGCTCCCAAGGATGAACCAGACTTGTGGAGGTCTACAATTTATTTTCGGAGGTCTTGGCTGATTTCTTTTGACTTTCCCATGATGTCGAGCAAAGAGACACTGAGTTTGAAGGTAGGCCTTGAAATACATCCACAGGTACACCTCCAATTGACTCAAATTATGTCAATTAGCCTATCAGAAGCTTCTAAAGCCATGACATCATTTTATGGAATTTTCTAAGCTGTTTAAAGACACAGTCAACTTAGTGTATGTAAACTTCTGATCCACTGGAATTGTGATATAGCGAATTATAAGTGAAATAATGTCTAAAGAATTGTTGGAAGAATTACTTGTGTCATGCACAAAGTAGATGTCCTAACCGACTTGCCAAAATTTGTTAACATGAAATCTGTGGAGTGGTTGAAAAATGAGTTTTAATGACTTCAACCTAAGTGTATGTAAACGTCCGACTTCAACTGTAGGTCTCACCTCTTGATGGACACATCCAGGTCTTTTAGACAGTCCACAATGGTGCTCCGATGCCTCTGCACTGCATTGTGGTCCGTCTGTACAGTCTTCAGTAGAGACGTCAGTGCCACATATCTTGAGGGCGGACAAAAAGACACCATATTATTATGTTACCTAGGACTTTGATGACCTATGTTCAGATCATTCAATGAATTAGTTACCCAAGTGTGTTCCTCACCTAATATTTTTGTCATTGTTGAGAAGGAAGCGACCCAGTATGTTGATGGCCAACACCCTCAATCCACTTTCTGATTTGATGTCCATTATGGTCAGTACCGTCTCGTAGAGGATTGCATTTCCTACATTTTTACTGGTCTCTGTGTTGGTTGCCACCTACAAGGGTGAAGAAACCATTAGTCTTTTTTTTTTTTTTCCCAATTTCGTCATATCCAATTGGTAGTTACAGTCTTGTCCAATTGCTACAACTCCCGTATGGACTCGGGAGAGGCGAAGGTCGAGAGCCGTGCGTCCTCCGAAACACAACCCACCAAGCCGCACTGCTTCTTGACACAATGAACGCTTAACCCGGAAGCCAGCCGCACCAATGTGTCGGAGGAACCACCGTAAACCTGGCGACTGAGTCAACGATGGGACAAGGACAACCCAGACGGCCAAACCCTCCCCTAACCCGGACGACGCTGGGCCAATTGTGCGTCGCCAATTGTCGTGGCCGGCTGCGACACAGACGGGGCTCGAACCCGCATCTGTAGTAAAGCAGCTTGCACTGCGATGCAGTGCCTTAGACCATTGCACCACTTGGGAGGCCCGAAGAAACCATTAGTCTGATTGTAAAGCAATATCTAGGGCCGTAAGCCTTGAATACTATTGACTAACCTATATTCTCACCTGTGCAAGAATGTCATTCATTGCTTCACTTGAGTCATCATCACTCCTGCCCAGAATTCGCAATAGTCTCAATATCCGCACCTGCAATGAAGTCAAGGGAAATCACTGACTGGCCTAGCCAAGTTTATGTTAGAAGAGTAAGATCAAATGATTGGCACAAAACACAAGGTCAAAGGGCTCACCTGCAGGAAGGGGTCACTGATGCCAGACACGTCGTGCTCAGGAGAGTATCCAGACATGATCAGGTTCTTCAGGATTCTCACCAACTGTGGAACCAACTACAAAAGACCAACAACAGGAGAGGATGCCATCAAGGGTCAAGGTCTTTATTTCTGAGGAATCGGTGTCCTACCTTGTCTTGTAGAACGTGCATTTATTCATTACATTCTCTTAATTAAATCGTCAATGTAATTTTCATTTTGGATTAAGGTAATCAAGACAACATTGATTGTATGAAAACATTCGGTTAGGATGTTCGGTTTTGAAAACCTAATAGAACACATTCAAATCACATCTGGTTGAAATAGTACTCTAATAATAATTCTTACCAGGAATGCTAAGCAAGAGTATTCATAAACAATTTGCACCAATGCAAATATACAGCGGGTGAAATAAGTATTGAACACGTCACCATTTCTCTCAGTAAATATATTTCCAAAGGTGCTATTGACATGAAATGTTCACCAGATGTTCTTTGTATGTAATCCATACATACAAAGAAACCAAAACAAATAAGTTCAGAAATTAAGTTGTGTAATAATGTGAAATGACACAGGGAAAAAGTATTGAACACACTTACTGATATTTATTTAATACTTTATACAAAAGCCTTTGTTGGTAATGACAGCTTCAAGACGCCTCCTGTATGGAGAAACTAAATCGCACGCATTGCTCTGGGCCATTCTAGCAGCTTTCTTTTCTTTCTTTGAAACCAATTGAGAGTTTCCTTGGCTGTGTGTTTGGGATCATTGTCTTGCTGAAATGTCCACCCTCGTTTCATCATCATCCTGGTAGATGGCAGCAGATTTTTGTCAAGAATGTCTCAGTAAATTTGCCCATTCATCCTTCCTTCAATTATGTGAAGTTTGCCAGTACCATTTGCTGAAAAGCAGCCCCACACCATGATGTTCCCACCTCCAAACTTCACTGTTGGTATGGTGTTTTTAGGGTGATGTGCAGTGCCATTTCTCCTCCAAACATAGTGTGTATTATGACATCCAAACAGTTCAATTTTGCTCTGATCTGACCACACTACATTCTCCCAGTATTTCACTGGCTTTTCCAAATGTTGTGAAGCAAACTTTAAACGAGCTTCAACATGCTTTTTTTCAGCAATGGAGTCTTGCGTGGTGAGCGTGCATACAGGCCATGGCGGTGGAGTGCATTACTTACTGTTTTCTTTGAGACAACAGTACCTGCTAATTGCAGGTCTTTTTGAAGCTCTCCACAAGTGGTCCTTGGCTCTTGGACAACTCTTCTGATTATTCTTTTCACTCCTCTGTCAGAAATCTTGCAAGGAGCACCTGGTCGAGGCAAATTTATGGTGAAATGATTGTCTTTCCACTTCTGTATTATGGCCCCAACAGTGCTCACTGGAACATTCAGAAGCTTAGAAATGCGCCTTTAACCAATGCCATCATTATGTTTTGCAACAATTAGGTTGCAAAGGTCTTGAGACAGCTCTTTGCTTTTACCCATCATGAGATGTGTCTTGTGTGACACCTTGGCAATGAGACCTTTTTGTAGGCCATCAGTTGGGACTGAACCAGCTGATATTAATTTGCACTGACAGGGGGCTGGATTGCTTTTTAATTATTGATAGTTTTCAGCTGTTGTCTTGGCTTTCCATGCCTTTTTGCACCTCCCTTTCTTCATGTGTTCAATACTTTTTCCCTGTGTCATTTCACATAACTTAATTTCTGAACTTATTTGTTTCTTTGTATGTATGGATTACTTGGGTTGTTACCAACTTCTGGTGAAAAGTTCATGTCAATAGCACCTTTGGAAATATATTTACTGAGAAAAATGGTGACTTGTTCAATACTTATTTCACCCGCTGTATATTTCTATGTATACAGACACATATCCCCCCTTTTAACACACATAAAACCATCTGTGTCTAGTGAGAACACCTGACGTGATTAATTGAAAACAAAACCCATCGTGTTGTTTTCAACATACAGTGATCAAATGAGTTATACAGTAGGTTAATGATGACACATTGACACCTGTCATGATATCAAAAGAGAACACCAACATATGACCGCTGTAAAAGTCAAAGAATTTAAAAACACAAAAAAATTACTTTACGGAACACAGATTTCATTACATCTACAGTGACCGTGTGAAGTGATTACTAGTTATAGCATGCACCAGCTATTAAACCAGAATGTACTCTTACCTTCTCATTCTAACACAATGCAGGAATTGTAACAAAGACAAATGACAGAAAAAATATGAGGTAGATGTTAGGGAAAATATTCACTTTTAGAGAGAGAGTTCAAAATAATGTTTTGATCATGAACATGAGGGGTGGGAGGCTGGCTGAAGGTTGTTACGGCTAAGGGAAAGAGGTACAGAACCACTAGACATACAGCAAGGAAAGAAGCGAGGCAGGGAGCTACGATTGAGACATAGGCCTACTTTGAATATAGAGCAAACCTAACGGGAAAATGCAATCCAAGGTTTCAAAAGGCAAAATATGTTTGAAGTATATCTAAAACAAGAATGAAATGTGGAGTGAGCTTAAGACAAATGCTTAATTAACTCCCTAGAGATTTACTGACGTGTTACGCTGTTACCCCAAAACTCTTGATAATAGTAATTTCTGTTAATTAGATTGTGGCTATGCATACCTTTCTGAAGTGTAAGAGCATGTCAGGACTTCTTTCACACATTTCAGTGAGGAGGACAACAGAAGTGTGGAGAACACCTTAAGGAGACAAAGAGAAAATAGTTGTTTGAAAAAAGGTCTACAAACAACAGCATCCCTGGTGAACAGAAGTAGTTCACAAAATGTTTACACATTTCCTTTCCAATTCCCTGGGAGTCAATGTTTTAGCAATGTCACTAAAATAAGGAACCTAGTCTGTAGGGGAAGCTTTTTGCTGGTTCCGTTGTGGTGGTTTATAATATACAATCTCTCTCTTAGTGTCAGTTTAACGTCACTAAGCCCTATTTTAGCAATACAAAGACGACTAGAGGTATATATCTAGCATCAACTTACCCTCCCCAAATCCTTACCTTAACCATTGAGGGGAAACCACTAAACTGACCTTAGTGTCTAGGGGAAACGTCATCTATCAAACTTGTTTAGAAACATATTCGAAGTGATTAACGTTGGTTTTGACAATAGTGCTGCTTTATAAAGCTGTCAGAACATCAGCCATTGTACTATGACACCCCTGCCTGCTGTGAAGGACGCAGCAGCCCCACAGCTCATCAGGACAGTCAATACAGCTCTCTTCACTGAAGGACATTTCAACTGTCTAGAGGGCACCAGCCCAATTTTCCCTTTGAAGGACACAGCACCCCCCGTTTTATCTGTGAGTGACCTAACCCAATGCTCTCTGTGCAGGACGCAGTTACCCCCAGACCCCTGTTGTCTCACCATGGTTCTTCTCGCTCAGCAGGTTTTTTGTGGCTGGGAGGAACATCTCCATCAGCTCTGGGACCTTCCTGATGACGTGGACAGCACACAACGCCGCCTGGGGACAAAAATGTAATGTTTTTTTTTTTTGTATGTGCTTAACTGTGACATGCTAACGCAGACCTGCCAACCTTGAATAATTTTTATGAGTACGACTTCAGCGTGGCGGCGGTACCCCCAGACCCCACGATGGCGCACGCAACAACCACACTGCTCAAATCATAGGCAAAATAAAAGTGAATTTTGCCTAACAATGATGTTGGCAGAATTGGCTGCTCTTTAGTAGCGAACTAGAAATATGTTGCCATTTTTGGAGGAGTATAGGAGGTCCGGAGGGGGTCAGTCAACTACCCCCTCAGGAAGTTGGAGCATTTTTTAAAAAGCTTTAACTAAAAACCTTAATTTCCTGAAACCTAGTCTTAAATTATACTGCACAAAAATATAAAAACGCAGCATATAAAGTGTTGGTCCCATGTTTCATGAATGTCCACCAGAGCTGTTGCCAGAGAATGTAATTATTATTTTTTCTACCACGTGTAACCACGCCAGCCCAGGACCTCCACATCCGGCTTCTTCACCTGCAGGATCATCTGAGACCAGCCACCCGGACAGCTGGTGAAACTGGGGAGTATTTCTGTCTGTAATAAAGCCCTTTTGTGGGGAGAAACGTATTCTGATTGGCTGGACCTGGCTCCCAAGTGGGTGGGCCTGGCTCCCAAGTGGGTGGGCCTATGGCCCACCCATGGCTGTGACCCTGCCCAGTCATGTGAAATCCATCGATTAGGGATTAATGAATTTATTTAAAATTGAGTGATTTCCTTATATGAACTGTAACTCAGTAAATCATTCAAATTGTTGCATTTATATTTTTGTTCAGTATACAGTGCCTTGCAAAAGTATTCATCCCCCATGGCATTTTTACTATTTTGTTGCATTATAACCTGTAATTTAAATTTATTTTTATTTAGATCTCATGTAATAGACATACACAAAATAGTCAAAATCGGTGAAGTGAAATGAAAAGAATTACTTACTAAAAAACTGAAAAGTGGTGCGTGAATATGTATTCACCCCCTTTGCTATGAAGCCCTTAAATAAGATCTGGTGCAACCAATTACCTTCAGAAGTCACATAATTAGTTAAATAAAGTCCACCTGTGTGCAATCTAAGTGTCACATGATCTGTCACATGATCTCAGAATATATACACCTGTTCTGAAAGGCCCCAGAGTATGCAACACCACCAAGCAACACCACGAGACCAAGGAGCTCTCCAAACAGGTCAGGTACAGATCATAATCCATTATATGGGTTATAAAAAAATATCAGAAACTTTGAACATCCCACGAAGCACCATTAAATCCATTATTAAAAAATGGAAAGAATACAGCACCACAACAAACCTGCCAAGAGAGGGCCGCCCACCAAAACTCACGTACCAGGCAAGGAGGGCATTAATCAGAGGCAACAAAGAAACCAAAGATAACCCTGAAGGTGCAAAGCTCCACAGCGGAGATTGGAGTATCTGTCCATAGGACCAGCCGTATACTCCAAAGAGCTTGGCTTTACGGAAGAGTGGCCAGAAAAAAGCCATTGCTTAAAGAAATAAAATAAGCAAAAGGCATATGGGAGACTCCCCAAACATATGGAAAAAGGTACTCTGGTTAGATGAGACTAAAATTGAGCTTTTTTGCCATCAAGGAAAATGCTATGTCTGGCACAAACCCAACACCTCTCATCACCCTGAAAACACAGTCCCCACAGTGAAGCATGGTGGTGGCAGAGCTAGAGATTTATTTTCCTCGCCCATGTCCTGATTGGCTCAGCTCCAACTTCAGACGCTTGTACCAATAGAAGCTAATTTTAGGGTTGTTTCTCGTACCAGCGTACTTTGACCTCAAATTGTGTGCATGGTACGCAAAATGAGTATAAGGTTGGCAGGTCTGCAAACACATTTCAAAGTGATCACCTGACCAACACTTCTTTGTAAAGAATGAATCTGGGCTAGGTGAGAATGAGAGGTAGGTACCTTTTTTCTCAGGTAGGAGTTGGATGTTTTGAGCAGCTTCTCCACCTCTCCAGCCAGGTCTCGACACATCTCTGAGGAGCCCATGCAGCCCAGGGTGCACAAGGCCAGGCCCTGGACATACTGTGTGCTGTGATTCAGATCACTGAGGAAGGAAAGAGGGAAGAATGAGTGGATAGCAGATAATAATAATAACAACTTTTTTTGAAAGTGATTCACATCATAAAATAATAAAAAGTAATAAATAAATAAAAGACAGGAGAAAGAGGAAAAAAAGCTAATTAAAATCATACATTGAAATCATACATTAAAAGTATCTTTATAAAAGTGTGTCTTGAGCAGGGAGCTAAAAACAGGCACTGAATCGGCAAGCCGGATCTAAGGGTCATAATGACAAATGCCCGGTGTCCTTTTGTTTTCAACCTAGACTTTGGAATGGTCAACAGTGCCTTGCCAGAGGATCTCAGGCTGCGTCCTGGCTCGTAGGGAGATAATAGATCAGAGATATAGGATGGAGCTAAGATGTAGAAGAGAAAGAGGAAAGACAGAGAAAGATAAACAGGAAGAGGAAGGATAGAGCAGGGGAGACAGGAAAGAAGAAGAATGTGCACGAGAGCACAAGGGAAAAAGACGGAACAACTGGTCTGGCAGGTTATAGGGCTGTTTCCGTATCAAACATCATCAGCACACGCTGCTGGGGAGTAACATTTCTGGCAGTAACAGAACACTGGCGTTGGTGAACATCACTACCGCCTGCTCCTACAGCACAGCTCTTATCTCGACACCCATACTACAAATAAGCAGCTGTTCCCGTCAGGTGTGTGTGTTTGAGCCGATGCGGTTCTAGCCTGCCTTACTTCTTGATGCAGTTCGTCATTAGTAAATGGACGTCCTGCCTCTCATCCAACAGTAGCATGGCTCCCAAGTACCCTATCCGCTTGTCAGTGAACTTCTGGGACGCAATCAACTTCAGGCACTCCAGCTGGAAAACAAAAGTAATCCGTTCACAAAACTGCTCTCATCAGCGAGAGACTGATTCACTGCTGGGAACAACAATACACTCACAGACGGTGGTTAATAAATTAAGAACATAGTCTTCTTTTTTAACATACCTGTCCAAAGTGCGCTGGGTAGCCCAGCATGTGCATATAGAGTAGCTTAGCCACATTTCTACAGCGGTAAGTGTTGTCTTCCTCTCTGAAGGACGAGCGTATGGCAGCACACTCTTTCTGGATCATCTCGCGCTCCTCTGCCTGGGTCCGAGCCGTCCGGATGGTCCGGATCAGCTCCCGCAGTCTGATCGGCGCTGGCATCCTCTGGAAAACACAGAGAAACTAAACATGTCACACAGGTGGCCTTGGTGAGGGGAAGGCACTGGCTGGGCGAGAGCCAAATGCCACACTTTTTTTTTTTTTTTTTAAACAAGGGCCATACTGCAAAGTCATATTCTAATCTGACAACCGGTAGGTGAAAGTAGGCCTATGTCATTATGAAAAATTGTCAATGTGAGTAACTTCTTTGTTTCCCCAACATTTGTAATACTTACTGAGTTACTACAGAAGTAAATAAAAATAAAGAGGAAACATGCATTAACACGAATGATGGGGTGATGGTGGTTCCACAGAGTGTCTGTCTGTATGCATTTCTGAATTAAAGTGCACATAGCTGTGGGGCTAGTAAATCACCTGACCACCACTTCTGTCTAGCTCATTATAGTTCATTACAAGAGTTGATTAGGAAGCCATGGGTGCTCATTCATTCTAGAAGATAAATGCATACTCCTGTAATGGCATTTTATTGATAAAAAATATTTGAATAGCAAATTAGCATTGTTCTGTGAGTACAGCCTCAAGTGTGACAAGTAAAAGGAGAAATGACAGGTGAAATTAAATTCCTTGCTCAGAAGCTTCTTAAGAGAGCACTATGGTTTCAAACCAGTGGAGGGTAATTAAATATTGAAGGACACATACATGGAGGTGAGATTACATTCTCCAGTATTTACATGCAGCCAGACAAAATAGAGGAATAGGCAAGATGATAATTACAAATACACTGTACTACTTCTTTTGGTAAGTAGACTTCCTGTGTGCTATTGCATTCACCATCAATCGAGTTTACATTGGTCACCCCAAAGCCTGTGGTCTCAGAGGCCTGCAAGGTTGCTTCTCCTTTGCTTTGACCACCTGGTCTGTATCTGGACACTACCACAATCCAGTGGCCTCTGGTCATGAAGAAGATGCCTGCATGTTGGATCGAAAACTGCTTCTTCAATAGAAAATCACCGATCACACTTATAGGCGATGTCATGGAAACTTTGACTAGTTAAGCTCATGTGCAGAAACACGTCATCGGGTCTAACGGTCATCTCGCGCCGAACGGCGCATGTGCAGTCTGTCAAATCAAAAGGCACTCCTTCGATATAAAGTCATTTTTGACAAATTAAAATGTGTCAGTTTGTCAATTTCACGAGGTTGAAGTAATAACATGTTCAACTACTTAAGACATTTGCTCAAATCTAGGTTGCGCCTTTAGACTTGGAGAAAATTTATCAACTAAGGAAGAATTTTTCACTCTCATTGACTTTGCAAACCTTGTCTTGGTCTGTTTTGCAAGCGTTCCCAAAGTCTCGCAAGGTTGCACCTTTGTGTTTAGAAACTCTGGGTTTAAACCTTGCATGAATTCTGTGGGTAAATGGTGCATGAGCCCTGAGCTGCATCACAATCCTTCATGAACAGTCTGCGATTGAGGATGAGCCCAGCAGTGCTGTGAGAGCAATCCGGAAACACAGGGGAAGGATTGCTCTCCTGGCAGTTAAGAGATAGTGAGACAAAATGGCTCAATAGGCTTTTAGCCTTAAATATTCAGTAAAGAAAAATAAGTAATACAAAAAGAGCTGATGCTATTACTGAAAAAAGTATGCACTTACTAAAATGAACAGAGCAGAGGCCATCTTAGAACTAGGGAAAATATACAGTAAAGGCTGGTGTTGTACACACGAAAAGGTCTAACAGAACAGACAATCCAATAATAACACCAGTTATGTTATCACACCAAAGGCTTTTTCAATACTAATACTTAACATTCCAACTGTAAAAAATGTTTTTAAAAACACTGAGCATCTTCCATATGCTGCACATTTCACTAGGGTTACATTTACATTAGTCATTTAGCAGACGCTCTTATCCAGAGCGACTTACATTTAGCGACGAGATGCCGTTCTGCACACCACTGTTGTACTGCGCCGTTATTTGTCTGGTTGTGGCCCACCTGTTAGCTTGCACGATTCTTGCCATTCTCCTTCGACCTCTCTCGTTAACGAGCTGTTTGTTTGTCACACCATTCTCGGTAAACCCTAGACACCGCCGTGTGTGAAAAGTCACTTGTTTTGCCCATTCTAACGTTCAATCGAACAATAACAATGCTATCCTGCTTTATATAGGAAGCCACTAATAAACGGGCAGGTGAGTGTATCGTTATAAGCAGTGGGATAGCACACACGCACGCACCCAAGCGAAAAATGTCAGGTTGAGTTAGTCGCACCGTGGAGTAGGTCTGGGCTATCAAATTAATTTGATTGTAGGTTTATGCGATATTCCAAATGCCTGTATCACAAGAATCAAGTTTTTTAATGAGTGTTTGTCCGCTTGTTCTTGTCTTCTTCCGTCCCTTTGTGCTGTGTTCAATGACTGTAGGCTGTGTGCATCTGAACAAAGTCAACAGACTAGCATACTGTTCAAAAAGTTGAAGATGGACAGAAGGGTGTGTTCATTACAATGCAACTGAGACCTGTGTTCATTTTCTATAATGCTTGCTACAAGACATGAATCATTATTAGTGAATGTGCATTATACATGGTTCAGGTTCAATTTGTAACAAAAATAGCATTTTCATAGACAGACTTAAAAGCCAGATCAGTGATTACCATTTTGATCAAATAATTAGTGGTTATGGAAGGCTTATATTTAGCCTAGGTACAATTTGGGTTTGGCGGATGCCAGGAGAACGCTACCTGCCTTAATGCATAGTGCCAACTGTAAAGTGTGGTCAAGGAGGAATAATGGTCTGGGGCTGATGGGCTAAGCCCCTTAGTTCCAGTGAAGGGAAATCAACGCTATCGCATACAATGACATTCTAGACGATTCTGTGCTTCCAACGGGTTGTGGAAGGCACTTTTCTGTTTCAGCATGACAATGACCCATGCACAAAGCAAGGTCCATACAGAAACAGTTTGTCGAGATCAGTGTGGAAGAACTTGACTGGCCTGCAGAGCCCTGACCTCAACCCCTTTGGGATGAAGTAGAACGTTGACTGCGAGCCAGACTCAATCGCCCAACATCAGTGCATGACCTCACTAATGCTCGTGGCTGAATGGAAGCAAGTCCCAGCAGCAATGTTCCAACATCTAGTGGAAAGCCCTCAAAGGAGAGTGGAGGCTGTTTTAGCAGCAAAGGGGGGGACCAACTCCATATTAATGTCCACGAGTTTGGAATGAGATGTTCGACGAGCAGGTGTCCACATACTTTTGGTCATGTAGTGTATATTGTATAATGCCCACGTTTGGGGAAAAAAATAAAGATATGATTTTTAGGCCATATTGCCCAGCCCTACAGGGGAGTCTGAAGGAGGGTGCAGAGAAAGGAGCATAGTTGCATGAGCCAGAATTCACAGTGATCAAAGTGGAATGGAAGGTCAGTGCACATTCCAGAAGAGCAGGGGGACGTGGACTACTCCTTTCCATTACCATTCAAATGGACTGAGCAGCATAGATGAGATCCCATGGTATATCGTACATGGCTAAGAGGTGTTGATCTTAGGCACAATGCATTAGCAACCTCTGTTACTCCCAGATAGCACAAGGAAGGATGGATGGATGGATTGGATACTTTATTGATCCCAGAGGGGGAATTTATTCATCAAGCAGCTACAAAAAAAAACACAGGGCAGGTGCAAAATGCCAAAACACAGAAACACGATACATAGTGTGGCAGTATGAAAAAGTATTAAAAAAGGGTGTTGTTCCATGTAAAAAGCTATAAAAAATAGAATTAACTGCAACAAGTAATTCTCACCCTATTGTCCAGGAATCTGTTTAAAATGCATGAATCATGAAAACACACATTCAAGCCTGTCATTTAAAAAAAATAAAGGTCACCTTGAGCAAAACCAAGGCTTATACAGTATATCCTGTGACTGACATTTGACAAGTGACCAAAGGCCCCAATCAGCCTCTGTGCTCATAAGTGTGTGCACAACAGATCTCTAACAAAGACTTTGATTAAATGTCTGTTCTACTACAATGTTGCAATACCTTTTACAGGCACACATTCTTCTATTAATTACAACATGAAAGACTGGACTTTATTATGATCCCAAACACTGGAGCCAAGCCTGCGTTTGGTCTGGGGTACAAGACTCGACAGAGAGGAAGGGTTGAGCACAATAGGTGGATTAGGAAGACCATAAGTGGAGAAAGTTTGAGCTTGCTGAATTGTTGGGCAGTAACCACCAAAGAAGCACTCACCAACATCAGCTTTGCTCAGCCTTACTTACTCTCCCAGGACAAAAAGAGTACTGTATTTCACAGGAGCTTGGACAGCCAACACTGGGTCATTTGGTCAAGCCAAGTAATGCAAACGGAATGACTGACATGAGGCATTGTCCTGATCAATTAGAGGGGGAGGAGCTCAAAATCCACTGAACTTATCAAATCACACAGATTTAGCAGATGTTATTGCACACCCGCAATAATTTCTGTCCCAGTTGAATTAAGCTATTCTCCTCCACATGCATACTGATGAATTTGATAATGTTTTTTAAGACTGCTTTTGGAACAAAATGGGCATAAAGGAAGACAATGATATATTGACTGATTGTCATAAACACCCTCAAATAATATAAATATATCTGACACCTGCTGTGGCAGATTTCCTGAGCGAATGGAATTGCCGATTCCTCTCCTGAGACTAGAAGATACACAAGCCTGCTGAGCCTAGCAACCAGTGACAAGAGAAAACAACCTCAACACTCGGAAGAATCCACTGGGGACATAGGCTACAACACACACCATCAATGAGGCTCTTTCCAATTGAAAACCCCAACGTAACTGTATAGAGGAGTATGTTCCACAATTGACTTCCTCCTTACCCAACGTTGCGCAGATGACATTTTTTTTTAAATCTAACCTTTTTTTAACTAGGCAAGTCAGTTAAGAACAAATTCTTATTTACAATGACGGCCTACACCGGACAAACTTGGACGACGCTAGGCCAATTGTGCACTGCTCTATGGGACTCCCAATCACGGCAGGTTGTGATACAGCCTGGATTCGAAACCAGGGTGTATGTAGTGACACCTCTAGCACTAAGATACAGTGCCTTAGACCGCTGTGCCACTTGGGAGCCCAAAATGAAGTTCATTAAGCTACAGAATCAATTCAAAGCCACCATTGTAGAGTGACCTCTCCTTTCTACACAATATCCCAGTATATTGTTCTCTTTGCCGTGGCGCTGTACTACTATGGCTGACCCTGTAGAACAATGTAGGCCGTCATTGTAAATAATAATTTGTTCTTAACTCACTTTCCTAGTCAAATAAAGGTTAAATAAATTTTTAATAAATAAAATTGCCACTCATTTTGCAGTCACTGCTCAGCCAAGCTCTCACAGAGGCATTTAATTGGTAAAGTGTTACAGCAGGCTGCTGCCTCCATTCCAACATAAAAACAATTCTGCCAATAATACGACAGAACATTTATACAAAACATTGACCTCCATGGTTTAGCCAAGTACTGGCCTACCAATATGTGTACTGAAGACAGAAAGCTTTCAATGAATAGCCTACAGTTACACCCAACCTATAACATACATCTTATTTGAAGCGTGTATACGTTAAAGTTAAACACGTCATGGTATTGCGTTAGTTAAGTTAACGTTAGCTAGCAACTTAGCTAACATAATTGGCTACCTAGTTACCTAGACATTGTTACACTACATACCACATACCAAGTAGCTGACTGGCTACCTAGCTAGTAACGTAGTTGGGCAGGGTGGCTAGATTGTTACGTTAGATCACAAGGAAAGGGAATTAACTTGCTAGTCATCTCTTGAACACAATACTTTACGAACATTTAACCACATCTGTTAAATATATTATGCATTGTCACGTTACCACTAGTTAGCATTAACACCGACTAGCTAGCAATCTAACGTAAGAGCAGAGGCCATTTCAGGCCGGGTATGTCACAATTACAGCCTTTTAATTTGTCAGACCTAAACCCTTTTAGCAAGTGAACATACAGAGCATCGATAACTAACTGTTAACTACGCAATCGCAGAGGCCTTCGTCGCACTGACTTAGATAGCAAGTTAGCAAGTTAGCTAGTAGGATTAGGTATGTTAATTCGACATCTACCTTTCCCAACATAGCTACCGGTACATGTCGTTTGACTTACACAGCAAATAACCAAATGTAATATTGTCATACATGAGGCGTGTAAGCAAGTAAAAGTTCAGTATAATAACAGATTTCTAAGGTTAATGAAAACACAAGAACAGATCAGGTAAGGTAAGCATACCAGCTAGCCGACACCAGGGTAACACCTTCTCTGACAGACAACCCCACGGTGCACTGGCTGGTTAGCGCAGCCTCACTTCCGATCCTATGCAGCTCCAACATGTATTATTGTCACCACGGTTTGAGACAAAGTCGTGCTAATTTTTTCAGCTATTATCCAAATAAACAACTCCGTTTAACTCACAAATATATAAAGTTATACTCACTAGCCGTGTTGATACCAGAAAATAGCTGGAATCTTCTCTATTTGCGATGGAGGGAGGAACAGACCAGACATTCAAAATGGTGGCTCTCCTAGCCTCAGCACTTCTACGGCAGGCGGAGGGTTATAGCGAAAAAAACAAAAACCTCAAGGTTTGTGGAATGAGAAAGGAACGAAGACATCAAACAGGCGAGCGTGCAAATTATTTGCAGAACTCTCAATTAGCTAGCAATTGCAAAAGCTTCGACACTGCTATGTGATATTTGAGTGAGTAACCTGGGTTACTGGTATGTAAGCATTAAGGTTATACGAAAATGTTTATTTTACCACTGCGATAATGCTATAGCTAGCTAACGTTAGCTAAATAACCCATTCTAGCTAGCTAACGCATTGACTAGCATTTGCCTGCCTGTCTAGCTGCACTTGTGAGACATTTAGAGATATTAATGCAAGCTTCGAGTATTGTTCTTATATAACACCACAAGCTGATTATGTTGATTGACTGGTGTTCTAGATAACTATTTGTTGTATCTTATTTTGTTGTATTTAGTTGTCCGAAATGTGCGGATGAGTAATAGTGTGTATCAACGTCGTGCTGCGGTCCGCACACCTCACCTCGTGGCAGTCAGTGATGACGTCATCGTGTAATGTTATGACATTTGTAATTTTGTGAGGTTTGTGTGCTCCATCTAGTGTGCTTTGCAGACAATGCCGCACAAAATTAAATCAGGACATGCGCTTCATCATACCTTATTTTTTAAAATCTATTTATTTTATTTAACTAGGCAAGTCAGTTGAGAACATTCTTATTTACAATGTCGGCCTACACCGGCCAAACTCGGACGATGCTAGGCCATTTGTGCGCTGCCCTATGGGACTCCCAATTACGGCCGGTTGTGATACAGCCTGGATTCTAACCAGGGTGTCTGTAGTGACGCCTATAGCACTGGGATGCAGTGCCTTATACGCTGCGCCATTTGGGAGATTACATTTCTTTCCGCCATCTGAAATTGTAGTGTACAGAGATTGAATAGGAACAACTGGAGTGGTGCTTGAACCAGAGTCACCAGGTTTCGGGCCAACACGCACACTACTACATGTGCCATAAAGGTCCAGACCTCTCGGCAGAAGCAATAGTACACTCCCACATGGAGGCACTATATTCACCTTCTCCCGAAAAGTATCCCATGCACAAACCAGAATGTGAACAGGGGAAAACTTCAATCAAAAGACAGAGAAACCATGGGTTACCCACTGCTGGTACCAGTAGTGTAGGTACCCTAACCCAACACCTAGCAACCTCATCAAAAGAGGTTGGCCTAATGGCAAGGTCCCAGGTTCAAGTCCCGGTCTGGACTATCCTCCAACTTTGCTACACTGGTGTCAGAAGTGGGATGGCCCCCGATTGCGGCCATTGCGCTTGTGCCTCAAGGGTGCAGGCACGGGGAACTATAGAAGTGTAAGCCGGAATCTTCGAAGGAAGCTTGTAGTGTGTAGTGACCTGAAGATTCTGATCTCTTAGTGTAACAGCTAAGGTGTTGTTTGACAGTCACAAACACCTGGCTTCAAGCCCGACCAGTTAGGACTTCCCTCTGACCTCCAAAATACGAGCCAACAGCTGGAGCAGGTTTTGAACCAGAAATGCTGTGGTTATGAGGTGAATCGAATGCAGTACTACCTGTAGCATAAAGGTCTAGACCACTTGGTAGAGGACGTACAACAGGTAGGCTAGGTGAATGTAATATTGGAGATAGGGTTGCAAAATTCAGTCTGCTCAGTCATTGAATCAGTTGGTATAAATTGTTTTGTTACTTTTGGGGGTCTTTGTGAATATAGACCTATTTCAAATTCACAATATTAAAATTGTCAGTTAAAATCACCTAACAGCCTAAAATCCTTAAAATATGCAATATTCAAATGATATATACATACAGCGGGTGAAATAAGTATTGAACACGTCACCATTTTTCTCAGTAAATATATTTCCAAAGGTGCTATTGACATGAAATGTTCACCAGATGTTGGTAACAACCCAAGTAATCCATACATACAAATAAGTTCAGAAATTAAGTTGTGTAATAATGTGAAATGACACAGGGAAAACGTATTGAACACATGAAGAAAGGGAGGTTCAAAAAGGCATGGAAAGCCAAGACAACAGCTGAAAACTATCAGTAATTAAAAAGCAATCCAGCCCCCTGTCAGTGCAAATTAATATCAGCTGGTTCAGTCCCAATTGATGGCCTACAAAAAGGTCTCATTGCCAAGGTGTCACACAAGACGCATCTCATGATGGGTAAAAGCAAAGAGCTGTCTCAAGATATTTGCAACCTAATTGTTGCAAAACAAAATGATGGCATTGGTTATAGGTGCATTTCTAAGCTTCTGAATGTTCCAGTGAGCACTGTTGGGGCCATAATACGGAAGTGGAAAGAATCATTTCACCATAAATTTGCATGGTACAAACCGTATTCTGATGGCTCAGAAAATGAACCTGACGAGAGTGAGGATAGATTACCTGTGGTGGCAGGTGTGGTGAAGACCTCCGATCCCGATGGTCATGCAAAGGATGATTCTGGCTCAAGTGGAGTGAGATGTTTGGAGAATGTGGATCCTGCCTTTTGGCTCATCCATATGTAGTCTCAGGCTGGGTAGAATATTGGTGCCCATATTGCTGGGTATCGCAAGTGCCCGGTGTGAGAGAGACAGGCTGGGGTTACCAGGGTCAGAGTAGAACAGAAGGTGTTGTATGCTGAGGCAGTGAAGAGAGTAGGGCTCCCGAGTGGTGCAATGGTCTAAGGCACTGCATCTCAATGCTAGAGGCGTCACTACAGACACCCTGGTTCGATCCAGGGCTGTATCACAACCGGCCGTGATAGGGAATCCCATAGGGCGGCGCACAATTGGCCCAGCGTAGTCTGGGTTAGGGAAGGGTTTGGCCGGGGTAGGCCATCATTGTAAATAAGAATTTGTTCTTAACTGACTTGCCTAGTTAAATAAATTAAAATAGAAGATGATGGGTCAAGGGTGAATAGTAGGCCTAGGCCAATAAAGAGTGATTCATTGCCATGGTTATCAATTGTACCACAGAAATGGAATGTAAATCACAGAAAGTAGATGTTGTGGTGGCAATGAGGTTTTACGGCAGAAGAGATACAAGGTGTGTTGAACGAAAGAGCCCGTCCTCCCAGACCGTCGGCTTGGTGTAGGATCAGTTAGGGTCAAAGTAGTTGAATGGGGTGGTGGTATTTTATGAAATAAGTGTAGGGTTAGTTGGTGGTGCCTTTTTTCCCTTTCCCCCTTTTTTTGTACATGATGGACCACACACTACCGCACAGTAGGTGGCGGCATGCACAAACAAAATGTGCGAACGCCATGATACCGAAGAAGAAGAAGCTGTGCCTGTGTATCGCTGCAGTGCATTGGCAAAGCGACAGCAACGCAGGATTGTAGCTGCTCGGGGCTGCTCAGCAAATAACATCTCAGGCCGGGTTGGATAGGAACCTATCGCTGTTTCTATAATTGTAACATTATATATAGATCGGCTGGAGAGGGTTTCAATTGAAACCAAGCCATTTCGTTTTTTTTATAGGCTATTTGTTTTGTATTCATTTAAATGACCCCGACTCTGGTGTAAACTGTGTTCATCTCTGCCTAGGTAGATCATTTTGATCACCAGGTATTTTGTGTTTATTTTTAATGATTTAAGTGTTATTGTTGTACTCTCGAAAGGGAGTTCCTTTACGGACTACAACTGGATTGCTTAGGGGAATCTTCAGATCTGTCTGGGCTAGGAGGAGATTCTATTTTTTTCCTATCGGGAGTTGGGGATAATATGTCCAGGCGAAAACAGAACAACCCCTTCAAAGTTAATTGTAGGTATCTCAGGTATTGTAAATGCCATTTTTACTTGTTGAAAAGTAGTGAGGATCGTTTCCATCCATCTAACTAGACGATTGTTTTCGCCACCGTTGCAATTGTGAACTTCAAGACAATGTGTCAATCACCATCGTTGATACAAGCGCCTGATACAACGTTTTAGTTTAACCCATGTGGCGCGTAAACGGCAACATTTATATAATTGTTATGATGCATTGAATCAACGCAGGTGACACTGACTACTGTCTTTATCTTTGAACCATTATTACACTACTAAAACTATGATATTCCTTTATTTAAAAAAAAAAAACCCGGACGACCCTGAGCCAATTGTGCACCGCCCTATGGGACTCAATCACGGCCGGTTGTGATACAGCCTGGATTCGAACCAGATATTGTAGTGACGCCTCTAACACTGAGATGCAGTGCCTTAGACCGCTGTGCCACTCAGGAGCCTGAATATATTTGTATGGAGACGACAACCTAACAATTGCATGCACAGTTGCACATTTGGTTGGTTTCTATGAAGGGAAACTCCATGTGTTTACCGACTCTTATGTTTTCTTCTTGGGCCATAATTTGTTTGTGGTTTTTAAGAAGATTATTTGTTTGAGGCCGTATGAAAACCTGCTGTGGCATGCTGGCCCCAGTTTTCAACTCTTGTTTTGAGGGTATGATATGAAAATAATGTTAGTCTTGAGGGTAGGACAGATTTAACCCTTATTGGTCTCAGAATCCATTTAAGATGTTGTCCATCATATAATGTCAGTTAAACTAGGTACAACATGTTTTTGCATTGACTGTACTTTATGTTTCTCTGGATAAGCTCTCCACATTGACATCTCAGATTCAGTTACAGAAGAGTAGCAATATGGGTCATACTACTGGCACTGTCAATGCTTGGGGCCAACATAAGAGACCATTCTGGTAGAGGGATAGAGATTTTTCTTAAGGAAAGGTGCACTGCTTGGTTCCTGTAATCAGAGGCCACTAAAACACGTTTCGCTAATCTATTTTTACGTTTCTGTTCCATGAGTGCTGTTGTCTCTGGCATAGTCACCAGCTTAGGGGAGGGTGTTTTTCAGTGTCACTGTTGACTACTTTGGCTATCTGCAAGCAACATTCCTCCAATTCCAATTGGAGACTACTCCAGAGCTGGTATAGGCAAGGTACCACAGGTTTGGTAGCTGTGTAGTTGCCTGACAAACATTTCTACTGATGGTGATGATGATGTCCTTTTCTTATGCATGCTAAAAGGTAAAACTGAGAGCATGATTTATTGGCCTGCTGACCCTTGACAGTGTAGGCTACTGGATGCCTGAGGACGCATAAGTCCACCCAAGGGGATCAAGCTCAACAATACAGTGAGGTGACCATGTACACTTTAGGGTCCTTTTCTAAACATAGGCAAGGCTAGTTTGTTTAAATATGGTGTTGAAATACGTACTGTTCTAATGATCTCAATATTCCCTATGTGCTAATAACATCGGTCTCGGGAAACAGTAACACAGTAAGGATGCATGTGTTTCTAGACTTTTTGGTCCATAGAACTCTGTTGTTCAAACACAGTACAGTAAAACAACAACATAAGGCTGTTTTTTGGGGGGTTTCCATAGTGATGTCTCCAAGCTTCACATGCTACTTCTGACTGATAGTTATGAAATAACTATTTTTATTACCCAAAAGACCACATAGAGTTGGTCCAAGACAAATTCACACATGCACACACACATACCACATAGTTTATAAAATTATAATAGGCAATTTTTTTTCACCCACCATCTAATTTAATATTATAATAATCATTAAGAGTGGTGTGTGTGTGTGTCCTGAACTGATGTGCTGATGTGAAATGTCCCTGGATGTAGAGACCACACAGACATTACCAGCATAGGAAAACTAATCAGATTGCCTGTCTGAGCCAATCATGGCTGGGGTAGAGGGAAAGCATAGCAGGGGAAACATAGCAGCCCTGTTAAAGTCCCATTAGCCCTGAAAGGGTTGGTGACAATAAACAGGTTGGTTTTGATAGCATGCCTTCCGGTTGTATCAGAATAGTCTTCTTTCTGGATCTATAATGTATCATCTTCACAACACACATACTTGAGGAAGCCATACAGATGGCTCATTTTGTTGATTTGCCTGAGAGCAGAGTTGGGTTCATTTCAGACACTTCACTGGAGAGGAGGGCTCCACAGAGCGAGAGGGATTCTGGAGAAAAGGGGTGATTGCTTTTCCCTCCGTCTTGCCTTAAATACCAGGCCGTCAATTAGGCGAAGTGAGAAATGATCCCGGGAGTCTGGGATTATCTGATGTCTGTGTTTCACCATTCCCATGCTCCTGAACACCACAGTGCCTGTACATAGATGGAAGGCAGGGGCCCCAGCACTTCCTGGAGATTCAGACAGTATTGTGTGTGGTGTCTGTCTGTGTTTGACTGTCTGTTGGAGCAGAGGGTGGGTAAAAAAGAGGGGAGCTTGAATTCAACAGGAGCCCCATTGCTTAGTGTTTGAGTAGAGTTTTGGCATTCTCTCTTTTGTCTGTTTTGTTTTGTTCCCCCTCCTCCTCTCTCCCTCTGTGTCTGTTGGCTGATGAGTTTGTCTTTGTCTGGATTCAGTCAGACACTGCGTCACCTCCTGCCTACAGACACGCAGACTCAGAGATAACATCAGAGTGGCAGAGACATGGGGAGGGAGGGAGGGAGAAAAGAGACAGATGTACAGACAGAGCCTAGCAGTGGGGGATGGGTAGCTCTCACACATCAATCATTGGCTGTGTGCCGTGGAGCCAGTCTGTTGTAGCAGTTCATAGTTCAACACTCAGACCCACTCTACCAATGGTAATGAGTGCCTGGATCACTATGGGAAATGTGCCCAAGCTATGTTCACATACTATACCCGGCTAAAAAGTTAATGCAGGAATGACAGCCCTGTGAAGATTAGAGGGGAGTAAAAAAAAAATGCTACATGAAGATTATTCCTCAGACACACAGACCCTGCTCCTCAGTGGTGTGTTACTCCAGGATTATAACAGAAGCTGTAATTACCTCTGCCAGCCTCAGGTACCTGGATGAAAGATGTTCCTTCCATCACACTGAATGGAAAGACTGGACAGGAGGGGAGGGGGGAATTCATTACATTCAGAAGCAGAAGATGATGGTGGAGGGCTATTTTTCCTTAGAGGTAAATAAAATGAACTAAATAAAACCTGTTTTGACACTGATTACAAGAGAGGCCCTCTGGAATGAGTGTACTGTCAATAAACCTGGAGAGGTCCTTTGCTCCCATCCCAACTGTGTCAAGCTTGGGTGTTGGATCGGAGGGGAAATGGGATACTAATGCAATGAGCAGAGATGCTGTAAAATGCTGAGCGCCATGTGAGGGGTTAAAGCAGACACACATGGGCTCCCTTGGTATGAGGCATTGGCCTCCCCCTCAGAGCTGCTGGTATGGATATAGAACAGTCAGAGCTGCGTATGAGCAGGGAGGACAGAGGGTGAGCCAGGCTGTGCAGTGTGTGGGTGGTACAGAGAGAATGGGAGAAACACTGCCTTGCAGGCGGCTAGTGGAAAGGAGTGCAGGCTGCTTCCCCCTGGGACTGCAGCATGCCTGGATAAGTGTGTGTGTGTGTGTGTGTGTGTGTGTGTGTGTGTTCGTTCTGCTTCTGTGAAAAGTGGGGGTTGGGTTGTGTGCATCTGCGATATGTTGATGCAGCATTATATTAGCATTTCAGTGAATATGAAAGCATCATATAGGATAGGTGAATGATTGTGTTTAAAGATTTAGGCCATTCATGTATTCTACGTTGTGTTTCTATAACCGTCTTGTACTAGTGTATTATAGAAGCTATGATGGGTTCATGTGTGTAGCTACGGCTTTTTTAATGCTGGATAGGCTTGCTATTCTAATCTGAAGCACTTTCTTCAGTAGGCTATGTGTGAAAGATTGCTTGGATTTTTGTGGCTAGTCAGCACCTACACTAGGTAACTGAAGTGCAGGCTCTATGGTGTTTGTTATGCCCTCCATGTTAAATATTACAGGACTGTGCTCTAGAAATGTCTACCCTTGACTTGATGATCAACTCCGCCTTGCACTACAGACCTGTCAATCTTCTGATTCAGGGCTCCACCTTGCACTACAGACCTGTCAATCTTCTGATTCGGGGCTCCGCCTTGCACTACTGACCTGTCAATCTTCTGTTCCAGGGCGGTTATTCCTATGCCTAGCACGTTTTACCTCAAGGCTTTGTCTACTGGCTATATTTTCCTGCATTGTCTTTTATATTTTATTTTTATTTAACTAGGCAAGTCAGTTAAGAACAAATTCTTATTTACGATGACGGCCTACCTACAGGGTTACCTACAGGGTTACCTAGGAACAGTGGGTTAACCGCCTTGTTCAGGGGCTGAACGACAGATTTTTACCTTGTCAGCTCGGGGATTCAATCCAGCAACCTTTCTGTTACGGGCCCAACGCTCTAACCACTCGGCTACCTGCGGCTAGTGGAAAGGAGTATATAGGAGTATATTGTCTTGTAGTATATCAGCTGTCTTTTTATACACACCTGACTCTCGCAAATTAATCAAATTATAATTTTTCTATATCATTGAGGATAGCCTCAAACAAGAATATGATGGGATAGTGATTGCCCATTTTGCCTTGCTTCCTTGATCCAGTCCCATACTGTTTTTGAATGGGCTTTAAGATGATATAGTTAAATTCCCAAACGCTGTCATTTAAGATATACAATATGCAAGAAAAACAGATTATGAAATGGGAGGTCTGTAGTGCACGTTTCTCCAGGTTGCGCTCTGTGGCAAAGCTCTGCTAATGATTAAGTCTAGGCCTACGTTTTTAGACAATGCAATTATTACACGTGGGCTTAAACAACACCGTGCAATAAGGAATGTATTACT
The DNA here is from genome assembly GCA_023634145.1 of Thymallus thymallus. NCBI lineage: Eukaryota > Metazoa > Chordata > Actinopteri > Salmoniformes > Salmonidae > Thymallus > Thymallus thymallus. The sequence goes on along the minus strand of CM042380.1, from coordinate 19,672,203 downwards.
GTTATCAATTGAGTACACAATGAATGTCCATAGGCTGTAAACTGCAGCGATGTAGGTGAATTTGAATAACCTCTCAAATGTCCTCTTTTGTAAAAATAACTGCATATGGCTACAGCCTAGGCCTGATTATGCAACCGTTTTGGGACTATTTTCAACAGTTTAGAAGGTCCACAAAGGTACATTAGCAGGCCACTCATATGATGCGTTATGTCAGGATTTATCCCATCAGTGTTAAGATGGGCCTGATATAGGAAAATATGGGCTTCTCCTTTCCAACTCCTTGTCTGTTCTTAATACTGTAGCCTAGTTTACATTCAGCAAGCATGTATCTGTCCTCCAATAGGCTATTAGTAGGCTAAAGAAAATATGTTAAAATAAGTCTCCAACAAGCTTTTGTAGTCTAGCTTTTTCTGGGACTCCACAAGATTTAAGAGGAAGATCTCCTAAATTAAATCAGCCCATCATTCATAAGATCAATGTTAGGCTTAATACTGCAGTGAATCTATCCAGTCAATTTACGAAAGAAAAACATCAGATAACGAAGTCATAGGTAGCCTACACTGTGTGCTCCTGAGTCTGCGCTGAGTGTGCTCCCTCCCAGTCCCCTAGTACCAGCTGGAAAAGCTACCCTATTGTTTCAGGTTTTTAGGAACCAGAAATGTATCCTACCTAGGCTACAACAACACAATGTATTGAAGAATGTTATTATTGTTTAGGCTGTAAACTGCAGTTAATAGACTGTCATTTGAACAACCGCTCAAAAGCCTGGCATTTAAAAAAAAAAATGTTAATTTAGAAATTACTGCATCTAGCCTGCCTGATTGGGCAACCATTTGGATCAGTTATGGGGGTTTTCTCAGCTGTTAGCCTACACGGCCCAGGCACATTAGCAGGCCAGTAATATGGTGTATTTTTTTCAGGATTTATTGGTTAACAGAAATATACTAATACAGGGATTTCTAGTGGCGCGTATTTGAATTATGATTGTTGTATCCATAGTTTCCGCGTTTTGCTTCCGTGTTTGCAAATGAGGTGGATTTGGCTGGAGTTTAATTGACCCACCCCTGCCTCTGATGGTCTTATCGTCTACCTGTGACTCCTCTTGTGTTCACAGGGCCCTTCCACAGCACAGGCTTTGCAGGCCCCCTCCACACTATTAACATGGATGGCAGGGATGATTTCATTGAGGACAGCGAATGCCACAGCAACAACTCTCAACAGGACAGCATTTCAGGTAGGTATCTGGGTCATTTAGGGCAATTCCCTGACCCTAATGTGACATACTCTATGTAGGGGGTGGAGTGAGAGCATATGACTAGCTCTGTTGTCTGTCCTATATTGATAGGGCTGTGTTTGCCTCCATAGAAGACAGTGATAGCGACCTGGACAACCACGACTCGTCCTCCAACACCTCAGCTGACGACCACATGACCTCCACCAAGAGAACACACCACAGGGGAGTTAAAGAAGTGAGTGTGACTGTCAGAGTTGCCCATGGAAGGGTGTACTCTCCTCCTAGCACTGTTATCATGTGTGGTCACTCAGTGTTGGCCTGCCTGGTTGCTGATTCACACCTGCATTTCCTTCCTGATTTGATATTGTTCTACAGATCTCAGGGTCATCTGGCCCTCTAGGCTTATGCGCAAAGGTTATTGCCCCACCCTCCACTGTCCATTTCCACAATTATCTTTGGAGATAATAATCCTACAAAAGAGCGATGCAGCACAAGAATACATCTGAGTTAGTAAATAGTAAACTGGCGATTTACAGAATATCCTCACACAGAAACAGAAAGCATCTCAGGTTGTGTGGTGTGATTCACACCCACTGCAGTGTCATAGTGACAGTCAATGAGTCGCCGGGGCCTGAGGGTACTTCTCTCTCACACCCTCAGCCCACCGAACACCACACAGACATGCCTCTGAAATCCCCCTGACAGGCAGTACATTGTGTTCCTCAGGAGAGCGAGGAGGGGGCCGACCTGATGAGCAGCTGTGTGTGTCCTCTGTGCACCCTGGAGTTCAGCAGCCCAGAGCAGCTCATCACACACGTCTACCAGGTGAGGACAGTACAGTACCAGACAGTCCACCATGGCACCAAGTCTTGAGACAGGGCCAAAGCCTCCTTAGCCTCAGCAGTAGATGATCACCTTTAAACTTCCGGGAAGTTTACACCATGATGGTGTATTGGTAACCGTATACATTTATGCCAGATATGTGTATTTTTAGATATGCACTGTTAGGGTTTGTCCTCAATTTTGGGTTGCTTATTAAACACTGACAAACAAAGAAAACGATTGTGGTTTACCTAATTAAATTACTAACTCTCCATCTCTCTCCCCCTCTCTCTTTCTGTGGAGCAGCACACATCATTGATGGGCAGCAGTAAGAGCTACGTGTGCCCAGTGTGTGGGCGCACGCTCAGCTCGCCAGGCTCCCTGGGGCGCCACCTTCTCATCCACTCAGAGGACCGCCTCTCCAACTGTGCTGTGTGTGGCACCCGCTTCACCGACACCAACAACTTCAACAGGTCTGTGCCTCCACCACTACCTCCTCCACCACCACTACCTCCTCCACCACCACCACTACCTCCACCACCACTACCTCCTCCTCCACCACCACTACTACCTCATTTCAGCCCTATACCGTGATAGTGCTTCACCCTTTCACACACACAATGAGTTGGGGGGGTGTCTGTCTGAGCTGGCCTATAACAGCTGTGTCCTGTAACTCCTCATCTCTGCCCCCCTACACAGGGAGAAGCTCAGAGAGGTCCTGAACACAGGCAGCAGCATGGAGTGCAGCAGCAGAGATGAGAACTGCTCCATGTCCCGGTCTCTCTCCAGCAGCCCCATGGGCAACCCCGGTCATGGCCTGGGACACGGCCACGGGCCCGGCCACAACCAAGGCCAAGGACACAACCACGGCCCAAACCAAGGTCCAGGACACAACCCTAGCCGTGGCACAGGCCACATCCTGGGACACAGCCACGGCCCGGGATACAACCCCGGCCACAACCATGGACATGGCCCAGGACACAACCATGGCCAAGGTCCAGGACACCTCCCAGGCCACTCACTCCCCTCGCTGCACCACAGCCTACTCTCTTCGCCCCCCTCCTTCCCTGACACCCTTAGCCCCTCACCAGGCCTACCTCTGCTGCCAGACATCCTGAGCCCCATGCCTGTGCACCCGGCCGGAGTGCTGCTGGTGTGTAACAGCTGTGTGGCCTACCAGCAGCTGGTGGACGCCCAGTCTCCCATGAGGAAGTGGGCCATGCGCAGGAAGAACGAGCCGGTGGAGGCACGCATGCACCGTCTAGAGCGTGAGCGCTCCGCCAAGAAGACAAAGCGGGAGCACGAGTCGCCCGAGGAGCGGGAGCTGCGGAGGCTGCGGGACCGTGAAGCCAAGCGGATGCAGAGGCTGCAGGAGACAGAGGAGCAACGGACACGGAGGCTTCTGCGCGACCGGGAGGCCATGCGGATGAAGAGGGCCAACGAGACGCCAGATAAGAGGCAGGCCAGGCTAATTCGTGAGAGAGAGGCCAAGAGACTGAAACGGCGGCTGGAGAAGATTGACCCCTCCCTGAGAGGTCAGATAGAGCATGACCCAGCTGCTATGGCCGCTCTGACGGCAGACATGAGCCTGTTCCAGTTCCCCTGCCCCATGCCTGTCCCCTCTCTGGACAATGGCCTTTTCATGAAGTTGTCCTAGCAGGACCAGGCCACTGGGGGCAGCACACTGGACCACTAATGGTTACAATGACCTCTCCACTATGCCTATGGGTTGCCATGGTCACAGATGGAAACATTCCATGCTGGTTGAAATTCCAGCAGCTTTGGTGTCCAACGACTTGATACCCAAACTCTTGTGTCAACAAATAACATTAATTTATTACAGACTAGTAGGAAATAAGAACAGGGTCAAGAATGTTTCACTTTATGATAGATATTGATAAAGCATGTTGTAAAGAGATTTGATCTGTTATGTTTTGGGGGCTAGCAGACTTTGACTTAGCAGCCCATTGTGACAGAACCAGTTACATCCTTCCATCTTTTGCACATGGACCTTCAGTGGTGGTAGTGGGTCACATAGCCCATAGCTCTCACCCTCTCTTCTGGTCCCTTCTGCTTGCCCAGTGGCTGGAGTTTACCGGTAGCTACACCTCTCTGTCTCACGCTGCCAACGTGGGTCTCTGCTCTGGCTAGCTCATATCCACCCAATCAACTACCTCAGTAAGGGCCAAGGCCGAGCCCTCTGTGGCCTGCGTTCTGAGGCCGTGCTTCTTTAAACGTACACTACAGAAGAGAATGCGGGTTGTTTCCTTAGTTTGTGGGTGTGTTTATATATTTAGAACATTCACAGCTCACCAGGGGAATATTCAACAGAACAGAACATTCAGAAAGACAGTCAGCAATGTACGGTATAAAATGGGATTGATAGACAACGGGCCTGTTCTATACATCACATTTCTATCTGCTATGCTCTGAATATGCTGTACTATTTAATGTGCCCGGCTTTGAGCAACATTCTCCTCCATTCCAGCATATTCTCTTCAACTCAATATATAGTTCTCTTTGCCTTTATTAGTCACATTGACATTCCTCAGTCTGTGTTTTTCCGTCATACTTTCAACACTCCATAACCTTTGACCTTTGCCAAGTAGTTCATAATAGTTTCCTTTTTACACCTTCTTTGGTTCACCGAACCCCAATATTTGCTGCTGTTACTGTTCTATACATGGTAGTTACCTCTCTAGGACATTTGGGACTCAACATGTGAATGATAATTTACTAGCATTTTTCTAAATAGTCATATTATAGCCTACTAAATTATTTATTTCCTCACTCGCCAACGTATTGAAATATGTTCATAGGTCTGTGTCATTATTAAACCTGTTGACCCTGGACCAGTTGGAAAAGATATCTGGTCTTATCTGCTTCATTGACCTCATTCCAATTCATATTTATGCAACATGATGTGAATATATATATTTTGTAAAAAACAAATTGGGGGGGGATATTGTTTGTTGGTGTATATAAAATGGAATTACACATTTTGCCATGTTTGATTCTATACTGTATTTGTTTTTTGTTTTTCCTTTTCTTTGGTCATTTGTTCTCAATTTCTTGCCTCAAAAGGTTACCTCCGATACGCAATGTTTCACAACTGAGCTCTGCAGACACATATTGACAATGTTACATGATTAGTTAGTTTCTGTAATGAGGAATACTCCAGAAAAAGGTTTGAGCCACTGGCAGGCTAAAGCCCATAACAGAATAGCATCCCGCTCAACAGGGAGAATGCTCTTATTCTGATTGTCATTAAAAGTCTAGGAGTGGTTCAAACCTCTATGCAACAGTGCTATATATTCCAAGGGAAATTTGACATTTTCTTTTAAAACTATGCAGAGTGCAGGGAAAAAAACAAATGGACTCAAATGTATAGAATTGTGCAACTCAGGCGATGCAACTCAGTGAGGCCTCTTAGACCATAGATTCAGCACCCTGGTCCATTAACTTATTTTCAGCAGGGTCATATCACTATCCTAATTTAAGATACACAGAGAGCAGAGCCATGCTCAAGACGAAGTTGTCACACACTGTCATTATCTTTTCTACAAAATCTATGAACATTTCAATAATGAATACTGGGTATTCTGACTGATTTTGAACTGGCAGCTGATATGTGTTGTCATCCTCACAGTGGAATAATGCTATGGAAAATATGGAATACGCTCTTTGACATTAAAATACTACAAAGGAAATGTTAGAGTTTCCCAGGTTATGTTTGTGCTTTTGAACAGCACTGTCTGAAGCTCTGCCTAGCTGAGAGTCTGGATTAGGTTAACATTGCATGTCGTCAAACTGCATTTGGCCTAGAATGGTTCAATATGAGCTTGTTACTGTGATTCTATGCCTGCCTGTTTTTGTTAAATTTAATCAAAATATTATCTTTTAACTTTGGCCTTTTTACTAGTCTATCAGGATAATCTCTCTTTTAAAAAGGCCAAAATCAATTAGGGTAAACAAAAGTGCAAAGGAGAAAACAAATTATGCTAGTTCTGTTATCCCAATGTTCTGAACGGTACTTTTGGGCAGCAGTTCTGCTACTGGTTTAACAGATGTACAGATCATATTAAAAGCAGGAATAGAATGTGGAAATAAACATTGACTTTACTGCACAGCTCAGGTGTCAATCTGTCTCATTTATTTCAGTTCACCCTAAGCACCAGTCAGCAAATAAAGCATGCCACCGAAATGGACTGGCTCTCTCCAGGCCACAATGGTAGCTCTATTCATGGCAGACACAGACAGTGTCATAAACCTCTATAACACCTACACAGAGTAGTGCTATCCAACGCTAACTCTGGGGTGTGAACAGAGCAGGAACATGGAATGAAAATATGACTGGTGTATTGTACTTAACCAACTCTATATATCATTCCGTTTTTGCTAAGACATGATCCTGAAACTCAAGTTTGACCTCTGGTAATTAAATCATTGATAACTCAAAGCTGCAGACGAGAGGATTTATGACCCTGGAACTGACTTCTGAACCCACATATCACCTCTCCATTTGGACCAGTCAAAGAAGAGACCAAATAAAACACAACTCTGAAATAGGGTATATATATATGTATATATATATATTATTATTGTGTTTACTTAACAAACATGATAAATGCAATGTCTCCAAGAAGTTAGCTGTAACAATAAAAATACAATATCTTTGTGTCCTTAAGTACATATAATTAAAACAGCAAAACAAAAAACAGCCTTAAGTAGTTCACAGCAGTACAAATATACAGTACAAATCTATTTTATTCAAAAAGGGTACAAATAAAAAATGCAACAAAATAGTTATTAATGCTTTGTAAAGTTCAGGTAGGTATAGGGTACTGTATTCTAAGGGAGCACTTTGGGTAGACAACTAAGGCTTTTGATAAGAATCAATACATATTGGTATGGCCATACGATATTAAAACTTTATACAACCTGGATTATATTTGAGGATTGAATATTACATATACATCATTGCATATATTTTGCAGATTTTATGCTTTAAAAAAAGATGCGGTTTCTTTTAAAACTGGTCAAACGTCAAGTAAAAAGCAGTAATTTTAGTGCCAAAATACAAAACGTCAAATCTTGAAAGTACTCAACTACTCATTTAAAACTTTTAACCATTCTCGTCTTCCTGATTCCTGATTTGATTCTGCATCTCTAGTGCCTGGAAACAATACCATCCCATCCAGTCTATTTACCGCAGTCAGACCAACAGGGCTACTTTATACAGGGGTCATAAAGCCTTTTCCCATAATCACAAAACAAAATCAACAGATCATACTGTTACCAATAAATGAAAGTTGTCACTGGCTTGAAAATCCTCACATTCTCTCCCATGTAGATCAGACAGGACCAGAACTAAAATATATTGAGCACAACCTCTCACCTTCAGGGACCTACTTGCAACATCCACTCACATTAACAACAGAGGGTGGTGTGTGTGTAAAAAAAATAAAAGTAAATTACTGGTCCAGCTTTCAAGCAGTGCTAGAGACTCACCCTAACATGAGCCCTCCTTGTAACCTATTCCTATCCAGAGATACAGTCCATCTCCAAATGCTTTCCGCTTATGAATAAAACACCAGGAGAAGTTCAATACAACAACAGTGAACTGATCCACCCTTGTAGCTACAGAGGAAGGAAAGGAAATTTTTTTTAAAAAAAATGGGTCACTTGTAAGCATAATTCCATTAACACATTGTACGAAGCAGATCTTAAGGCGTTATTGACAAGCTTGATAATAGCCATACAAAACATTATCTCTACAAACATGCACAACTGTCAAGTGATTGTTTCATTGGGTTTTGTGTTGTTTTTATCGCTAATAATTACAAAACGTCAATTAACTAACCGTTAATTTTATAATACTATAAAGAAATGGCAAATTAGTGCAATTTTCTTTCTTGAATAAAATTGTAGTAAAATACTAGTCTAATATGGAGAGTGAGATCAAAAACAGAGGTCAAATGTTTCCCCTTTCTTACGATGGTTAGATTCAAGAAAAAAGCCAAGCAAACTGCTGAAGTAGCACTTTCACACTACAAGTCAGAGAATTATGCTAGTCTGAGTGTAACAGAGGGCGTGCTGCTAATGCACCTGTGCACTTAACTGTCTGCTGAGAGTCAGAGTAGTCATACATCCACTGCCACATACTGTGTTCAAGACAGAGAGGAAGAGGTAAAGAAACAGGAGGCACTGCTTGCACCTAGAATGGTTTTCCCAGACCAGAATACTGAGTTTGATACACATGTTGTGTGGCATGGCACGGGGAGAAGAGGAGGTGGTCCACAGAAGTGCTGTTTGTGCATGTGAGGAATTCTGTTTATATTATTTTTACTTAAATAATAATAACTGTAGGAAAGAGTGTGTGTTGAGGAGAGCAGTGGCGTGTTCCAGAAAGCAGGATCATTACCTTAGGTTTGACAAGCAGTCAAATAGACCTATTGATTTTCTGATTCATTTAGAAAAATAAACCTGAATATGGTTTGTTGGTTGTCAAGTCATTTATACCATGACAATTTCAAGTTTATATTTCTGGAAAAGATGCAGTTATTTTTTTGGGGCACCGTTAGCTGGCTAACTCATTGAACCTGCTTTCTGGAAGAGCTCCCAGGGAGGTGGGACATGAGCTACAACACATTCACTAAACATTTGACAACAGTGCACAGACACAGGCATGCTGTAGAAAGTGTCCTTTTTCAGAGCATCTGCACTCTCCACACCATCTCCTATAAAATGTGAGACAAGCCCAGCCGAGAGCCCCTGGTAAGGCAGTACATTTTGAAGAGTAAAGGCTCACCTCAGAGAAGACTACAGGGCTGAATGCACACCTCAACATTCATACCATATCTAAACAAGGTATTGCTACAGGTGACCAAGATAGATCGTAAGGCCAAAATCTAAATGGAGATCCATGCACATAATTAGAATTTCCGCACAAATCCATAGACGTCTTTACATTAACATTTTAGTTACACATGCATGTCCATTTCTGGTCATGATTTGGCCCGTACTGCGTGGCAGCGTAAGGTGGAGGTAATAGGCTGCGCTGACTGGAACAAAACACTGTGCTGAACTTAGGTTAGTGACAACTAAGGGTCTGCTGAACAAAAACAACATCCACTATATTCAGACTCCCAGGGCTGGGCACTGATAAGCAATAGTACTCAAACAGAGAGATCAGTGTACAATGACTGCATCAGTCACCTCATATACATTAAAACCTGCCATATCCCGTAGTAGGTACACTTGGACACTGAAGAGCAGAATACTTCAGAGTTTACTGCATAGCACATGCTTATACTATATGACATGTTTTCAGGTATTCTGTGTAACTGTATTGCTTATAGCATAAAAAAATGTAACACTGTAAAAAATAAATGTAAAATGTATTGAGCGGTTTATGGCAAAATGTCTACTGCTCCACTGTGGAAAATCATCCAGCTCATCTCTGTATGGCATTTGACCACTACCGTATTTCAAAACATATTTCTATTTCAACAAAATGACAGATTGGTTGTCATGACGGGATAAAATGGCATGCGACTCTTCCCTGATCAGGTCTAACGGACCGCCCCTCTTCTTCAGGACCCTTCTCTCATGGCTTGTTGTCAAAAACAGTCTGAGGTTTTATCCTCAGTGAACCGTTAGTCCTTGGGAGCTCCACTCAACAGAAATGTTCTAGAGGCAGTGGGGGTGGTGGGGTTAGAAGGGGTGTATGAACTAGATTTGACACAGCAGTCTATAAATAGCTTGGATGAGGGACTCCAGTCAGTTAGAAGGCAGTGGATGTCACCTCACACAATCACCAGTCTTCACCTCAGAGGTCAAAGCCCAGGATACAGGGACAGGCCAGCTCAGAGATGCTCTAACACAGTTACCATCTCAAATGCTATCAGTGAACCTAGGATATTAATGCTTGGATCTGTGTTGGAGCACATGTTATGACACAGGTGATAGCAAAACAAATACACATAATTTGCAGACAAGGACTACCGGTTCAGAAGTAACGAGAGACATAAAATGTCTTTGACAAGAGCATTAACAGTAAAGACATGTTAGAAGAAAAAAGAACTGGAATCACCCTAAGCTAATGGGAATGTCTTGCTGCTTTATGGAATGCCATATCAAACTAAAATGTATGAATGATTTTTACTTCTGCTCTAATTGCACTTAATCTTGATTTCCTCCATTTGAAGTTCCCATAAAAGGAAACTGCAGCATTTTCTTGGCTAATTTGTAAACAGTGTCAACCATGCAAGTCAGTTTCTCTATCGCCAAAATTACCCAAAAAATGTAAGAACTACAAAAACATTTTCCCTTCATAAAAAAAAAAGAAAAAGAAAAAAGAAAAAAAAAGTAACTTTTGTGATTCCCATTACAAGGTCAGTGTGAATCAACGGGTGAAGTTTTCTATGTGCAATACAAGACCATCTTAAGGTCCACTGGAAATAATATTTCCATGGACAAAATAAAACAAATCTACTTAAGTACATTAAAAGACAACGGAGAAGTCAAAAGAGGACAGTTCAGATGCTCACCACTGATTTGGAGTCCAGCCTCTCTTGGAGATGCACTTGAATAAAACCATATACAGTGAGCACCATCATTCATTGGACTGTGACCATTTATTTTGGTTCTGTACTCTAGCACTGAGTTTGAAAGGATACAATGACAATGAGGTTGAAGAGAAGACTGTCAGCTTTAATTTGAGGGTTTTTTCAAACATATCGGATGAACCGTTTTAGAAATGATAGAACCTTTTGTACATAGCACTCCGCACATGTGCATGATGAAGTGCCGTCCAATGAGTTTGGAGGCATTTGGTTTTATCTGAGCAGATAAAATATTTCTGTATACTTCAGAATTCATTGTTCTACTTCTGTCTGCAGTCACATCATCGTTGAAGACAAGTGAGCCTGATCCACTGGCAGCCATACAGGCCCAAGCAATAACACCCCCTCCACCATGTTTCACGGATGAGGTGGTACGCTTTGGATCATGGGCATTTCTTTTTTTTTCCTCCACACTTTCCTCTTTCCATCACTCTGGTACATGTTAATCTTTGTCTCATCTGTCCACAACACTTTTTTCCAGAACTCTTGGGGCTCTTTTATGTGCTTTTTAGCAAACTGTAACCTCGCCTTTCTGTTCTTCAGACTCATCAGGGGTTTGCATCTTGTAGTGTACCCTCTGTAGTCCTGCTGGTGGAGTCTTCTACGTATGGTAGACACATCTACACCTGCATCCAGGAGGGTGTTTTTGATCAGTTGGGCTGTTGTCAGGGGGGTTTTCTCCGGTCATCCAATACCGGGTCTTTTGACATAATTTAGTTCACCGGTTGTTTTTTTCTTGTTAATAATGAACCATACTGTTGACTTGGGCATGCCCAGGGTTTTTGCAATGTTCCTGATTTTCATTTCTGAGTCTTATGACGGCCAGCTTCATTTGCATCGACACTGCTGTCTTCCTCATGTTGTCACACCCCAACAACAACCTCCAAAGGCAAAGTCTAGAATCAATACTAACCATCAACAGCTCTCCTGCATTCACTAACGACACAAATGAATACACCTGCCTAACGATCTGTGAAGCCAATTCAACAAATACTTGTAGTACCTTAAAATGGGGGGACCATGTACAAAAGGTGCTATCATTTCTAAACGGTTCATCCGATATGTTTGAAAAAACCCTCAAGTTAAAGCTGACAGTCTTCTCTTCAACCTCATTGTATCCTTTCAGTGCTAGAGTACAGAACCAAAATAACAAAAAAATTGTCACTGTCCAATGAATTACGGTGCTCACAGTAGGTTAACCATATAAAACAATAATGACTACTATCAGTGAGGATCAGAGCCCTAACCTCCAGTCCATCAGAAACAGAGACCAATCTTTCCATAAGGTTTTCTAAATAGAAAGACAATCAAAAGCCATGCTTTGATTATGAATCTGTAATAACTATACAAAGAACAACAGAACATTTCAAAGCCAAATTGTCCATTACCTTTGAAAAGCAGGAAAGTTTCAGTTCAGGGTTAAAGATAGTATTAGGTCTGATACGCAAGCTGTATATTTATATAAAAACAATAACCAAATAAACAGAAAACCCACTATTGCTTTGATTTTGATAACTGAGCAAGGATTGACTGGACTCATTTACCCATTTCACATGATCGTGTAAGCTGACCTGGCCAGATAACATATCTAGTGCCATCATGCTTTGATGAGAGCAGAGGCACATAGTTAGCTAGCCATGAACAACCTAAACCAGGCTGGAAATTGGCAGGATAACCTTAAACCAAACATATTTACTGGAAAGCAAGCCTAAAGATCCACCCAGTTTGGGTTGGGACAATAGTAAAAAAGGTATGAAGCAGGGCCAACTCCATCCCCTCCACAGGGTTCCCCCTCACAGGCCCAGGGGCTGCTGCACTGAGAGAGTGTATCGGGGCCAACATGGCTCTTTGGGGGGGGGGGTTCCTCTCTCTGGCCCTCACCATCCACTATGATACTGGAATGCATGATATCTTTTGGTTTCAAAGTGGGGTTTGGGTGTAAAATGAAAGAAAATGGGGCAGCGTGGTTGGTGCATTACGAAAGGGGTAGGTGGTTTCCTAGGTTCTGATTGGTTGATTGAAGGAGCTGATTGAAAGACCTCCAAGGCTGCCTGCCCTCCTCTCAGACCCTCTCTCAGCAGACTGGGCCCTAAGATGAGAGGCAGGGAGGCAGGGGAGAGTGTCTGTGCCTTGGTGGAAGTCCTCTGCTCCTACCAGAGAAGCACACTAAGTGACGATGACACACGTCAAGACTCTGCATCAAGAGAACTAACATAATTAGAGGGCAAAGCATCCATGTGCCGATGCCAGCAATTCAGCACCACAAGTGAGCCTTTAGTCTTTTCTTCTTTTTGGGCGAACGCTTTTGAAGGTAACAGACCAAAATAGAAATGTGGGGGGAAAGGAGTATGGAGACAGACAGAGCATAATATGATGGCTATGATCTTGTCACTGTGTCAGACCCTGTGTCTGTCTACCAGAAATGGGCTATATAGTCTCCCCAGTCTTGTGTTTCCAGAGGAGATGGTTTGGTCAAAGAAGAGAGAAAGTCCAGTGAATGTGATCACCTCTGATAAGGATGGTTCTGAGGGGTTGGTAGGGTGGAAGATGCAGTCTGAGGACTTTGGTAGGTGATTCACCAGCTACATACACTCCCTGCTTCTGCATCAGCCTGGGAGAGCAGAGACCCAATCTCCTGATCACCGGACCAGGAGCAGTCCTGACTGACCGACAGATAGAGTGACCGCAGAACAGAGCAGACCTTACCAGCCACCAGACCAGGTAGCTCCTCTGAAAACAAAGAGCTTGTAATCTTATTAGATGTGCAAAATATCAAACATTCTAAGGCTATATTCCCACTCCTTTTCCCCTTTTCCTCGCTCTCTGATGCTGTCACTCCTCTGACAGTCTCTTCTGTGGTGTGGACTGACATGGTTGGTGCTACTTCCCAGCGTTAGAGCGTCCCTCGATGGACAGTTTGACCTCCTGTGGGATGAAGGAAGGTCGGGAGGAGCCGGAGGGGCCCAACTGAGGGTGCGCCCCTTCCTCCACCTTCATGCATCTCTGGAGGCCAGGGGCGGACCACCGCCTCTGAGACGCGATCGACACTGTCGACACCACTCCCACCCCCGCCCCTGGACGAGCAGGACCCTCTGTGTGCAAATAGTAACTGCTCTGGCTCCTAGTGTGCTCTGCTGAAGTCCTATTTGGTCTGGTGGGCATCTCACTCTGCCCAACACCCCCTAGTTGCATGGGATCCTCTTTATCCCCCCTCTCTCTGTGGACACGTTCCATCCTGAAGTGAGGCTGTGGCCTGGGCTGCTGGGGGGCAGGGGGCCCCATGGGCTGGCCGATGGCCCCTGATGTGGAGTTGGCTTTGGTGGAAGTCCTGGCTTGGGTCTGCTGCTGTTGTTGTTGCAGGGGCTGTTTCGGCTGCTGGGGCGGCTGCTGCAGAGTGATGGACACACACACGTCTCCTACCTGTAGGTGGTGGCAGGCCAGACCATAGAGCTGGGCCGTGCGCTCAGGGCTGCAGGAGGACCAGCCCTGGCCAAACACAAAGAAGGGGTGCTCTGGGGGCACGTCGATGGTCACCTTGCTCTGCTGCTCGCCCACTGTGAAGTGCAGCCCCACCAGGCCGGGTCTCTGCTGGCTGGCCCTGATGTCCACCACCATGCTGGAGTCGATCTTCAGCCCCCCGCTCACCTCAGCACTCCGCACAAAGTCCTGAGTCTGCAGGTCCTCCACGCGCTTCAACTCCCCCGTGGCCAGCTGGATGATGGCCCCCTTCATGAAGTGGGAGGGATTGGAGGGGACAGGGGTGGGCGCCGGGGTCAGGGCCTGGGTGAGGGCTGCCGCGACTGGGACAGAGACAGGCTGCTGCGGGTGCTGCTGCTCCACCACAGCCCTGTCTGGGAGGCACATTCTGGCTGGAGATTCAGAGGCTTTAGAGTAGGGGGTGGGGGAGGCCATGGTGACAGCAGAGGTGTCGTCGTTGGTCTGGCTGGGGTAGTGTTGGAGTGGCTGCTGATGTTGGTGGTGGTGGAGGTGATGATAGTCTAAGGGGACCAGAACGGTCTGTCCATTGGCCAAGATGACCGCGTGGCCTGGCTGCCCTGCCTGCTGCTGCTGATGGGCAGTCACTCTGGGGTCTCCATATACCGCAGGGTGGATCGCGTACGCTGTCCGGCCAGCACTCGCCCCTGCCTCCCCATGAGCCTCTCTGCCTCTCTGGGAGCCCTGGGATAGGTTCAGGGGACCAAAGGACACCTCTTTGCGGCCTCCACTCACACCTTGGACAGGAGAGGCTAGGCGACCAACCACCTGCTGAACCTTGAGGATGACAAAAGATAAAACATACTAAACACATTTCAATCAATCAACGTTTTTATCTTTCAAGGTAATAAATTGTTGTGTCTGAGAAAAAGGAAAAAAGACTGCAGTTTTGTCCTCCTGTGCCTCCTCTCAACCACCATTATTAAGCCTCAGAAAGCAGTTGTTTCCTATCAACTCCAGTCGAGACCACAAACCAGACAATCTTTTGACTTTCCTAAAAGCAGCAGGCAGTGTGTGGATGTTACCCAATTATCATCGCACCCTCAACACAGTAATAAAGGAAGGAAGTGGAGGGGAACATGGATATTGTGCAACTGTCACAGCAGACACTATAAAAAGTCAAGTGTACTAAATAAATTCAGAATTTTGGACAATTCAAAATCAAAACTCTCCTTAATCGAAAACGAATTGAACATAAAACATTTATTTGACTTATGGACTAGACTTGAAATAACTTCAAATAAGTAAATACATGCGTGTAAGTAACTACAACAAAACCTCAAGTCTTACCTCCAGGTCAGTGTCTGGGGTGCTGCGCTGCCCAGGCGAAGCCCTCTCGTCCAGCCTACGGCTCTTCAGGCTTCTGTCCTGTGCATGCTCCAGTGCTGCAGAGGCGGACAGAGGCTGTGCATTCCTGGCAATATAGACTGAGTCCTGGAGCATGTCCCTGGCTGCCTGCTCCCTCCCTCCTCCATTCACCTCCCTATCCCTGTCTGTCTCCTGCTCCCCACTGTAGGGGTCCCTGGGGGCAGGCGCAGCCCGGGTGCCTTGAGGGTGGTAAAAGACTGGCACTCCCCGAGGACTGAGCTCTGCGGAGGGCAGCACGCCCAGGTGCTGCTGGTGCTGGGCAGACTGATCCGAGGTCAGCATCAGCGGGACCCCTCCAGACGACCCCACTTTGGCAAAGGCATGGGAAGATACATGGGCCTGGGTAGGAGGGGAGACCACCCCCTCCTGAATGACTGACTGGTAGGGGACCAGGTGGGGCTGGGAGAGGGCGCCTGACGGGGAGATCAGGGAGCTGGGGACAAAGCCAGGGGGAACTGCATAAGGGACTGCACCGTATGGGGAGATGAACTGGAAAGAGGAGTGGGGGATCTGGGCATAGCCTAGAGAGGGATAGGAGATCCCTGGATGATGCTGTAGGAGAGATGAGGGGACAGTGTAAGCTGGAGAGATATGGCTTAACACTGGGTGTAGACTGGTCTGGGAGTAGGAGACAGAGGGGAGAGCCACCCTATAGAGCATGCTGTACTGGTCAACAGGAAGCCCTTGGAGGCCCTCAGCACTCTCTACTCCATAGTGTAGACCAGGCTGAGCACGCAGCCACTCCTCTGCTGTGCCTCCTCCCTGAGTGTCACCACCAATCCCTGAGCTCTGAGTGGAGGCCACTTCCTCCCCCCCACCCCCACAACCTCCTCCTCCTCCTCCTCCTCCTCCTCCTCCTCCCACCCCACTTCCTGCCCCTCCTCCCGCACTACTACAACTACTGGTGCTGTTGTTGAGATCCCTCTTCTTGGGAGGCAGGCACTCCTGATTGCGCTCGTGACCTGGCTTCATGGTGGTGAAGTGTGGTCTTGTCTGGTCGTGAAAGGCTCTTTACTGTGCAGCACGGGGAGTGGAGGAGTCTTTCGGCCAGGCAGTCAGTACCACAGGAACCTGCTCTGAGAACCTGCAGCTGACCTCGTCCACCTCCTCACCTGGAAACACAGAGAGAGACAGTGTGACCGGCCGCCAGACGACTCCAAGGATTGACCTTAACATACTACATTATCACATACTGGACCTACGTCACAAGCCAGGCTTAAGAGTGCCAAGATGTTTGAGAGAGATAGTAGATGAAAGGAAACTTGTGTTTTTCAGACACAGGCACAGGAGATCCAGAAAATGATGGACGCCAAAAAAACAAAGACACAGAATTTCAGTTAAAGATGCACTATGCAGAAATTGCTCCACCATTTCCTGGTTGCTAAAATTCAAATAGTTTGCCTGATTTCAGTTTATGTGACCAAACAAGCAAGTTCAGTATAGAGAATCATCTAAACCGCTGTGAAATATATTTTCTATAAACAAAAATATTGATATTCAGCTGTTTGATGCTGGTGTACAAAAGTAAAAGACGCAAAAACGAAACTTAAGGGACTAATTGAAATAGCGCACATAGAACACTCCTACCGCTTCTTAGACTTGCTTTCAATGAGAATGACAGATCTATAAGACATATTTCTATGTGAATTGGTCAGATCGCCCAAAAAGTTACATATTACAGCTTTAAACTCTGGATATTATTTCCTTGAATAATTAGGCCTATTTGCCATTGTGTGATGACAGGAGGTGAGAAAACCAACAGCACCATAAAGACTAGGCACACACTTATGCTCTGTGCCATATTGCTTTCTCACCATGGCAACAAGTCATGTCACTGGCTGAACTGTAGGACATAGTGAATCACAGGACAAGAGAGATAGGGAGAGTGAGTAATGGAGAGACTTCTCTACACCTCAGATGCTGCAACCATACATGCTTTCAGGTTATTTAGAACTCAGGATCCTTTTTTTCAGCTAGCCTAATTATATTGTCTTGTCCCATGACACTGCTGTGTATTTTCTCCACAGTCAATTGGATTACTAGTAGGAAGCCAGGGGATGGAAGCATAAAGGTGAAGACAGATGAGACTGATAAACACACAGGCATGCACAAACACCTACACAACAAACCCTCTTCAACCCACACATTTCCTCAATTTCTTTATAAAACGTTAAATGACCCACATTCATATCACATGCCTTACGTTCCACGTGCAAATGAGCGCAGGACAGCAGGGTGCTTGATATTTTCATAAATCTAGTGCTAACATTTCCTCTAATATAGCCAATCTTTGACATGTCCATGAAGAAATTGGCGTTATTCGCTACAGTAGACGTATTTGGTGAAGGATGCTGTTTTCATCTTCTTTGAACATGAGCAATGATCTCATGTTTTTGTCATTCGCAACGTAGAACATTGGACAACGTGCACTATATATTTTTCACATATGATATCAAATTGATTAAGGTATCTTGCTAGTTTGAAATCTGAGTTGGGATGAGAGTCAAAAGTAGCAATCTAGTTGGGTGTTTCCTCATGTCATTCAAACAAGCTTGAGAATATTCATACTAGCTACAAAACATCAAATAATTGGATGACAATTACCTACTGTTATGTGAATAGTAAGAAAAGTTAACTTTCGTGGGAGGAAAATAAGAGTGAAATGAGAAGGCCAGGCAACGTCATAATTTATGGCTGGACATCAGCGAACATTAGTAATGGCTAGGTAGCTAGCTGGATAGCCACTTCTCACCTGTTATTATCGGTCTAAAACAGTCAAATATAGTATCTCCAGACGCCACTACTTCCTATCTTCTCGTGCACTTACCTCTAAATATCATTGTGGATATGACTCGAGTGCCTTACGCTTTCGGAACAGTTAATATGAAAAGGAAATGTGGATGAAATCAGGGCTGATTAGTCGAGCCCATTTAGGAGGCCAGTAGACGAAAACCCAGTGGCGCTCCTAGATGACGCAACACATAGTATATTCGATTTCCTGGATGATTATGAGGCATAGAAATCCGATCATTTCAAATACAGTTGAGCTTCATGGCCAATCAAAAAAACATACGCACGTTTAACTTCTGCCAAGAATACTTGAATTGAACATTTTCCCCGAATGTCTGCATGCACAATTGAGGGAACTACAATCGGAACACACATTGCCTTATTCCTCTCTTAATGACAATCCTCATGCAATGAAAACAAGGGGTATTTTACCCCATTACGAGTCCTTCCTAGAGATTCTTTAGGAGGTGCTTGAATTACGAATGCAGTACTTTCTCAGATTTACAGTACCGGTATGTTGGACACTCTTACTGACAATGGTGGCTGCTTTGCGTGATGTATTGTCATCTCTACCTTCTTGCCCTTTGTCTGTGCCCAATAATGTTTGTACCATGTTGTTGTCGTGTTACGTTGCTACCATGCGGTGTTGTCACGTGTTGCTGCCTTGCTATGTGGTTGTCTTAGGCATCTATTTTGGTAGTGTTGTTTTGTCTCTCTTGTCGTGATGTGTGATTGGTCCTATATTTATATTTTATTTATTTGTATTTATGTTTAATCCCAGCCCCCGTCCACGCAGGTCTTTTGCCTTTTGGTAGGCCGTCATTGTAAATAAGAATTTGTTCTTAACTGACTTGCCTAGTTAAATAAAGGTTAAATCAAAAAAAGAAAATGTTATTGTGATGTTTTTGCAATTTTCCCGGTTGATGGTCTGAATTTACAGCAGGGGGTGCTGGTGGCATGCTTATTGATTTGAGTGACAGTGTGTAGCGTTGCATTTTCTTATACATACACTGTAGCATTTCCTGGTTTGACTAATATCAGACCTGCATACAACATGGTTCATATATTCATTTGAAAATCATGTGAATATCTTCAGTTTCCCTCACCTATGTGTTGCAGACACTACTAATCGTCTCATTTTGACAGCTTTGCAACCCATCGAGAGTCAGGAGCGTTGCAGCCACCTTATTGGGTGTCTTTGAAATACTGAGTACAAGAGTATTCACACATATCTACCCCCATAACAAAAAATGACAAGTTCAGAAATGTTTAGACATTTTTATTCGCTATAAATTGTTTAACATTGACATTTGGCCTTGCAGCTGAGATCCCCTGTGGTCAGAGTGTTGACAGTGCTTTTGAAGGGGGAGAGGGTCATCATTACACTTCAGACCCCTCAATTGTCCAACAAGTGCTCTGCAAGCCATGAATGTGTATCTCCAAACTTTATCTAACACAGTGACACTCTACAGAGCAAAGGTACAACTTAACATTAATCCCAAAATGGTGTTATTTCAGATCAAGCACTTCCATTTGGCTTCCAGATGCAGCTTTTGAAGTACTCAGTCTCTTCTAAATGTCATTACTCTGAGTGTAACACCATGCATAGTAGAATAAGTGATAGAAGTGACCCAGTACACTGAACACAGTAAGTAAACCCACATTTCCATTTAAAAAGGCACTGAGAATTTCCTACATTTTCCATCTGAGACCATATGCATAACTGAATAAATACGTGCATTGTTGATTAATATCAAATTGTGTCAAATGAAGATCACAATAGTCATACAATAACAGTGCTGAGTGCACCAATGGTGTGAATTAGTGGTAAAATAAAACGAGGGCTGTGCATTAATGGAATATAAACTAAAAGTAGGGGTTACCATAATTAGAAAATAGTCAAGCAATAAAAACTGTACATTATTTGCCAATATTAGTTTCACCTTCTCATAATTCAAAACAACCACCACCATTACCAGTAGTTATTTTGTAGAGCTTCACTTCATATTTGGGATTTAACAGGTGAACGAGCAATGAGGGCTCATTAGAGAAAACAGATTCCAACTGTTTACACGTCTCCACTTCAAACCCACTCTGAAACACATCACCTGGCTATGGTGAACGGACATGCCGATTATGTGCGCATCAGTTCAGGCGGTGTCCAGTCATTTGCAGCATCAGTTCAGGCTCGGTGTACAGTAATGATAGGAAAGGTATCCAGCCTTCCCAGTGGTTCTTTACTGCCCATAGCTCCAACACTTACATGTCCATATACTGATGCATTTCGATGCCAAAGCCATCTAGGGAAAAGTTGATTGATGAACGTCCACAAATGTCTTGTATCGAAAGGTGAAGACATTTTCCAGTGCCAGTTCCCTGGCGTTTTATTGGTGTGTTGCGCGATTGACGATCATTTCCTGCAAGAAGGCCTAACAGTAAATAGACCTGTCTGTCCTTCTCCTTTCACTATTCATGGTTTGGTTATTATTCATTCTAGAAATAATGCAGTACCTTACCAGAAGGTCTCTAGAAATACAACTAAACTATATTAAGTGTTACAAATAAAGAGATGTGTCTACCACAGATTGAACTCCTTTTTTTTTACTTCTAAAAGTGTCATCAGCATTACATTAATGTCACTGCAATATGACATTCCACTAACATCCTTCTATATCCTCAACTGAATCTAAAACTACAACGTGAAACTGAAAATCTAAATGTACAGAGAGCAACCCTGGCAAAACCCTGAAGAAATGTTTGATTTAAGCAAAGATGAATAATGTTGTGCAAAAACAAACAGCCACATCAACACATTCAATTGAGCTAGCCTCCGGGCTCTAGCATGATAGGACATCCCTTCTGGACTCTAAGCACTGATTTCAGTGAGAACCTTAGCCACGGGACCTCAGAGTGGCTCATTGGCCAGAGTTTCAGTGGAGAGCCATATCTTTGCCCCATTCAGGAACTTGCTGAGAGGAGTGCCCAGTATGCTGCGGCGGCACATGTTCCCCACGGGAGAGAAGGGGAAGGAGGAGCTGAGGTACTCTGGAGTTGAAGAGGGCTCGTGGTTGGAGCCGGCCTTAAAGTACATCCTGCTGTGGTCTGATGGGGGGGCCCTCGGGGTGGAGGTCGGGGTGTTGGCCGGAGTGGCCCCCTTGTACTGGCGTAGCTGGCTCTGCAGCATCTCTATCTCATCAGCCAGCTGGGAGAGCTTGTGGTATGCGGTAACAGGGCCGCCCTTGGATATGCGTGCTTCAGGGACCCAGCGCAGGAAGTAGAGCCTCCACAGAGCCAGGTGTGAAGGCAGGAGCTGGGGGATGAGCATCCCCTGCAGGTCTGAGGGCCGGGAGACCCAGTCCCTGAAGAAGCGCTCTGTTGGGCTCTCCACCACCTCTCTGACCTGGGACAAGTCTGGTTTGAGCCGCAGCACCAGGGAGTTCCGCCTAGTCAGGGTGAGGCTGTCATGGCCGTCCATCATGATGTTCCTCAGGGAAGAGGGCATCCCTCGGAGCGTAGAACTGTAGTTTTTCTGGAAGAGAAAGGAACACACACTCATTTATTACAAGTTATTTAATTTAGAATGTACATACTAGTGTAGATGGTGTTGATTTTACTTTGATGACATTTTGATCTTCATTAATTTGCCTGTCTAGAATTGAAATGTACTTATCTTGTTAAGGGGTAGTTGAGAACTCTCTCTTCATTGTATTCTTTTGCATTCTCAAACAAAGAGAGCAAACTGACCTTGGTGCGTCTGAAGGATTTCACTGCTCCGTTCTGCACACAGGTGGCACCTTTGCCAACATACATGGGGTTGTTGAAGAGGGCCTGGTCTTTGGGGGTGAACTGCTGTGACCAGTCCCAGACAGGGGGGAAACGCAGGGCCTTCTCCTCCCCCAGAGGGATACACTTACTCTTAGCAAAGTACTGTGGAGGAGGACAGGTATGGTTACTCATACTGCACACAGCTGCACACAGTTCTGAGCTGCATCATATCAAAGGTGTGTTGACAGAGTTTAATAAAACCGCAATTATGTTGTTGACGATTGAGGGGATACTTCCTGTGTTTGTGTGTGTGTGTGTGTGTGTGCCCCTCACCATGCTGTTCTCAGTGCGCTGCTGGGGACAGTTGAAGAGGAAGGTGCTGAAGACAGGGATCCACATGCTGTCACTGAGAACAGTCAGGTAGGTCTCAGTGAACTCAAAGGCTGCTGGGTACTGATTTATAATCTGCCACACACAGTCTAGGAACAGCAGGAACAGAGGAGACTGAGGGAATGGAGGAGAGGAAGAGAATACTGTGATTAAGGGCGGCAGGTAGTCTAGCGATTAAAAGCGTTGGGCCAGTAAATTATAGGTTGCTGATTTGACTCCCTAAGCCGACTAGGTGAACAATCTGTTGATGTGCCCTAGAGTAAGGCACATAACCTTAATTGCTCCTGTAAGTCACTCTGGATAAGTCCGTCTGCTAAATGACTAAAACTTAAAATTATAAAAAAAATCACTGGGCACAAAAACAATTTCAAAGTACATGTCAAGTATCAAATAGACAGAGCCTACCTCCTCTTTGTCATTCTTCTTCAAATGGTTGCACCGGTCGAGGAAGCGATAGCCAGCCATCACCCACTCCTTCTGTACCAGGCTCTGGAAACCAGTGAGGCTACGGAAGTGAGGGTCCAGCATCAGCTGTACCAGAGAAGAGACCACACAGCTCAGGTCCCTGTCTTCTTCCTCTGGGGAGAGGAGAGAGACCAGAGAGAGAAAGGAGAGAGAGAGAGAGAGAGAGAGAGAGAGAGAAAATAAAAGAGAGAAATACAGGTTAGACAGACAGACAAGACACACACAGAGAGCAAACAGATAGAGACAGACAGACATACAACTAAAGGACAAAACCATTTCTTTCTTTACCTTGCAGAATGACAGACACATGTTTTCCCTCTAGCAAGTAGACTACCTCGACTGAATGCTTCAGGAAGGCCCTGGAACCAGGAATATGAAAGGATACAGTTGACTTGACTAGGTACAAATATGTAACATTTACACATACATCTTCTTAAGTACGAAATTCATTACCTCTGACCAAAAGTTGAGTCCAACCAAAACTATCCTGTAAATATTACCACCATTAAAAAGTGTAAATAAAAGGACTAATATATACACCAGATGGTAGAGAGAGAGAGAGAATCAGCTGGAGCGTTTGTCAATGCTTGTACTTTTCTAAATTAAACTGCATGCAGGACAGGACAGCGGCACTGCCAGTGCAAACAGTATGGTAAGCCAACCTGCTGGGCCAGAGGCGTCTAAATATTTGTACATACCTGACATACTCCAGCCATCGAGAGCTTTCCATGGACGACAGCCACTTCTCCTCAGACTCCTCAAAGGGCTCTGCACACAAACAAACACACAGTCAAACTTTCAAAGAGCTTTCAGAATCCCTAAGAGCAGCCATAAAAGCCTAAGAACAACATAAATTGCCTTCATAAAAAAACAAATTGAGCAACAAATAGATCACAACATTCATTTGATTGATTGATTTCAATTCCTCCCGACTTACCGATGACACAGATCTGCCGCACTTTGACAAAGGCAGCCTGGATGTCCTGGATGTTGGGCAGGTTCTTGTCCAGGTCGGACTTGAGGACGTCACTGCGCTGCGGGTGGCTCTTTGTTATGGCACTACAGATCCTACCACAGCACAGAGCAGGAAGACTGTTGGAAATGGTCTCAACAGCACTGTCTATTTAGTCTATTTAGTCTATTTAGTCTATTTAGTCTATTTACTCTATTTAGCCTATTTAGTCTATTTAGTCTATTTAGTCTATTTACTCTATTTAGTCTATTTAGTCTATTTAGTCTATTTAGCAATCTCACTCGTCAGTTATGCCAAAAGAACAAATCACAGGGCTGACATGATAATCACACTATTTGAAAGGAAATTAAAAACAGATGATAGTAGTAAACAATATGAAAACATCAACAAATACAAATGTATTAATAGATTTTCTATTCAGTCTTATTGTACCTCTGGTCCAGCTTCCTCTGCTGCAGTGGGTCACTGATGCTGGCCATGCGCACCAGGGCACTCCCGTTGGGGTGATTCCAGCACCACAACTAGGGGACACACACACACACACACACACATCACCATGTCATGGTTCAACAGTCACATGCAAACAGCCTCCCTTGTTCTTTCACTTACAAACACTCACATACAATCAAATGCACAGTCACTCCTCTCAAAGCACTTAACAAATCGGAGTCATGAACACTTGATAGAAACAGTCTGTCTAGGGAATTCTGTCTAAAACAGTGAGAAAGGCTTTTATTAAGCAAAAGCGGTTGTTTTTTTGTGATGAAAGAGGCCGCCCACTCACAGGGATGCGGTGAGCAGTGAAGAAACATAAGTACTGCTTCAGGTCTTGGTCCGCCAGGGACACTGGGACCACAAAGTACTCTGGGAGACTGGAGAGAGAAAGATTAGAGGGCAATATGCATTACAGAGATGCTCCAAATGGCAAGAGGTTAACATTTTATGTCATTGAGTCAGATGCCATATTAGCCACAGTAGATTCTGAATGGTTCACCACAATATGAAAATACCTAACTCCAAATCAGCGGCAGCAAGTGCAGCAATTACTACATTACATCTCAACAAAGATTATATTACATAAAGTGTCAATGTAAGCCATTACTTAAATGTGTTACATTATTACTGTTATGCCTGATGAGGATTATGACACTAATGAGCTATGTTAATCATCATCTAAATCTGGTAATAATCCATGATGTCATTTAGAAAATGAGCTCAGGCCTGCAGTAACCCACCCTCCCCCTCCATCCCCACTCCCTTAAACTATGTTGGCCCCACCTGGGTGAGACGGCGTAGCCCTCGTTGATGGAGCACACCCTCCACTCTGCTGCACCTGTTCTCTTGATCTCTCTGTCCCATTCAGAGGGCCGGTCAAACAGGGGCATCTGCAGTCCTCCTCCGGGATCTACTCCATTAACTCGCTCCCCTGCTCATTTAGCAGTGAGCGCACGCAAATTAAAAAAAACACACCTGTTTCCTTCAACTCAGACATTACAACAATTATATATATCTGTTCTTTATTGAAGAGCCACATTTAAAACAACCAAATCCCTGGCGTTTCAAAAAAACTCAATTGATCAAATTGTTGTGTTAATGTATTCAGCATGTTTTCCTTTAGGTTCCTCACATGTCAAGACATGTACAGTGGGGATGCTATTGATAGCTAGAATAGTTTGGCAGGCCAGAGGGAATAGGGGTGTGTCAAAGCCTTTTCACTCAGAACCAGATGATTATCCAGTGTACTGTGTACCAACCCGAGGATCCGTAGTATTGCTTCCCTACGTACTCAAAGCCAAAGAGCAGCTGGGGATCAGCGGGCTGGGAGTAGTGAGCGATGGCCAGGCAAACCTTAAATCACAGAGTGGGGCAAACACATGAATTCAAAAGGAAAGAACTGAACAGGTCCAGGCAAATATACAGTACATCCATCCAATGCCTTCCGAAAGTATTCAGACCCCTTGACTTTTTCCACATTTTGTTACCTTACAGCCTTATTCTAAAATTGATTACTTTGGTTTTTTCCCTCTGCAATCTGCACACAATAACCCATAATGACAAAGCGAAAACAGGTTTAGACATTTCTGCAAACGTATTATAAATAAAATACTGATATACTTGAAATTGAGGTCAGGTGCATCCTGTTTCCATTAATCATCCTTGAGATGTTTCTACAAATTGATTAGAGTTCACCTGTGTTGAATTCAATTGATTGGACATGATTTGGAAAAGCACTATGCCAGATGGGAGTCACTCCTCAGTAAAAGGCACATGACAGCCTGCCTGGAGTTTGCAAAAAGGCACCTAAAGAATCTCAGACCATAAGAAACAAGATTCTCTAGTCTGATGAAACCAAGATTGAATTCATTGGCCTGAATGCCAAGCGTCAAGTTTGGAGGAAACCTGGCACCATCCCTACGGTGAAGCATGGTGGTGGCAGCATCACGCTGAGGAGATGTTTTTCAGTGGCAGGGAGACTAGTCAGCATTGCGGCAAAGATGAACGGAGCAAAGTACAGTGAGATTCTTGATGAAAACCTGCTCCAGAGCGCTCAGGACCTCAGACTGGTGCGAACTTTCACCTTCCAACATGACAACAACCCTAAGCACACAGCCAAGACAACGCAGGAGTGGCTTCGGGACAAGTCTCTTAATGTCCTTGAGTGGCCCAGCCAGAGCACGGATTTGATCCAACATCTCTGGAGAGACCTGAAAATAGCTGTGCAGCGACGTTCCACATCCAACCTGACAGAGCTTGAGGATCTGCAGAGAAGAATGGGGAAAAAAAAAAACTCCCCAAATAAATGTGTGCCAAGCTTGTAGCGTCATACCCAAGAAGACTCAAGGCTTTAATTGCTGCCAAAGGTGCTTCAACAAAGTAATGGGTAAAGGGTCTGAATACTTATGTAACTGTGATATTTCATTTTTACAAAGATTTCTAAATGGGGTATTGTGTCATTATGGGGTATTGTGTGTAGATTGATGAGGAGGAAAAACAATTGAATCCATTTTAGAATAATGCTGTAACGTAACAAAATGTGGAAAATATCAACACAGGGTCTGAACACTTTCCGAATGCACTGTGGGGCCTAGTTACAGCCTAGAATTGGAGCCTGGAAGTTTTCCTTCAACTGCTTTTTGACTGTAACACCAGTGTTAGACTAGTGTATACACCTTTATCTTATACTAGGGAAATTGTTTGTCTAGCTAGGGCTGGCAGTGAGGACTAGTCAGAATCAACAACCTCTGCAGAATCAAAACAGTTGCTTTGTGAGAAGGTGTTAAAGTTTATAGACCCTGAAGAAGGCACAGTGTTGCTGAAATGTTGGTGATTTACCCAATAAATTACTGTGAGTTTATACATAGTGTGCGACTCTCTTTATTATTTTTATAGCTTAAAGTTTTTAGTTAACCATTGTTATGTAAATGCCAGCTGAAAGTACCAGTGGCCTGGCTTTGGACCCAGGTGAGAGCAGATCTGCCGGAGCCATGTCCCAGTGAGACACGGGTGCCGGCACGCGTAGATGAAAAAAAAAATGTCTGAACCTTTTGGGTAGAACAATAGGTTAAACCCTGTATGGAAATGCACCACTTGTCAGGTTAGGGAGACTCCATAGGATATGCTCTCCCTTTTCAATGAGTTGTGTCTTTGAAATGCACTCTGAGGCACGTTTTGACTTCCTCGGAGTCTGCTGACCACGGCCAGAGTGTTTTTCTGTTCACCTGTTTGGGCTCCCAAGTGGTGCAGTGGTCTAAGAGAGGCGTCACTACAGACAACCTGGTTCAAATTCAGACTATCACAACCGGCCATGATTGCGAGTCCCATAGGGCATTTGTTCTTAACTGACTTGCCAAGTTGAATAAAGATACAAATAATTTGGAGGTGCTTTTATTGGCTAGACTCAGGAACCGACTTGGAAACTTTCAATAACACTTCAAGCTGTGCTTTGGCTACAAGAGGCCACTACCTTTGCTACAAAATCCCACCATTTAAAGAGCAGAATTTATTATTTAGCTCAGACATTCTCAACAGCTGAGGCACTAAATCATGTTTTCTGAACCTTGACTGGTAGATAGAACTCTAACACCAAACTACTATGAAGAGTAAAATAGATTGTCAACCTTGAATTTGACAATTAATAAAAAGTAATTTCACCATGTGCTGTATTTCTTTTTAAGTGAGTAACTAAGACATTAATTTATGTCTCTCTATTTCTAATAAAAGGCTAACAATGAAAAGCAAAGCAAACATTTGAAAGACTTCAACCATTAAACCATACTCATGTAAGGTTTAGTAGCTTAGTTGCTCCAAGCATTCAGACTTAAGCGTGGCAGCCAGGATCTTATTTAAGTTAAACCTAGGAAAGCAAACCTTAGCAGAATGCCTATTTCTATTGGGACAGAGGGCTGAGTCTGGCGTTTGGAGCTTTCCTTCAGTGGCAGTGGCATAGAATCACACAATACGTCCATTCACTGGAGGAGCTGCGACCAACACACAGAACGCAAGGAAGGAACTTTTGTGTTCATGTATGTATGTATGTATGTATGTATGTATGTATGTATGTATGTATGTATGTATGTATGTATGTATGTATGTATGTATGTATGTATGTATGTGTATTTGAGAGAGACTTCTCCCAACTCTGTAATTTCCTTGGGTATAATAAGAAAAGAAAAACAAGACCAAGCCCTGGTTTAGCTCTCCACAGTAATTACACTGTGTCCCCATATAGAAATAGGCACAGAGAGTGAGGGAGTGCAGTTAAATCCCACTCTGTACCATTCCAATACTTACAGCAGAAACACCCATTCTTAAAAAACACGATGTGTAATCGTAAACAACCAGGAGTTACCATTTGACTGCAAAACAGCTGTCATAAGAGTGCCCAAGACAACAAATCTAATTGCCATGGGCTACCCAACCAACAAAGATGTTAACGTTACTGTTAATACAGAAAAAAAGCCCTGGAAGGCAGAGTAGCCAGGTAATGTTGATAGTTACTTCTTAGCTCAATATCTTTCAGGTGTGTGTTGAGGCATGCACCATGCGCTCTGGCTGGAGATCTAAGGTCGGCGTATGTACAGTGGGGAGAACAAGTATTTGATACACTGCCGATTTTGCAGGTTTTCCTACTTACAAAGCATGTGGAGGTCTGTCAGTTTTATCATAGGTACACTTCAACTGTGAGAGACGGAATCTAAAACAAAAATCCAGAAAATCACATTGTATGATTTTTAAATAATTAATTTGCATTTTATTGCATGACATAAGTATTTGATCACCTACCAACCAGTAAGAATTCCATCTCTCACAGACCTGTTAGTTTTTCTTTAAGAAGCCCTCCTGTTCTCCACTCATTACCTGTATTAACTGCACCTGTTTGAACTCGTTACCTGTATAAAAGACACCTGTCCACACACTCAATCAAACGGACTCCACACACTCAATCAAACAGCTGTGTAAGGACATCAGGTATAAAATTGTAGACCTGCACAAGGCTGGGATGGGCTACAGGACAATAGGCAAGCAGCTTGGTGAGAAGGCAACAACTGTTGGCGCAATTATTAGAAAATGGAAGAAGTTCAAGATGACGGTCAATCTCCCTTGGTCTGGGGCACCATGCAAGATCTCACCTCGTGGGGCATCAATGATCATGAGGAAGGTGAGGGATCAGCCCAGAACTACACGGCAGGACCTGGTCAATGACCTGGAGAGAGCTGGGACCACAGTCTCAAATAAAACCATTAGTAACACACTGCGCCGTCATGGATTAAAATCCTGCAGCGCACGCAAGGTCCCCCTGCTCAAGCCAGCGCATGTCCAGGCCCGTCTGAAGTTTGCCAATGACCATCTGGATGATCCAGAGGAGGAATGGGAGAAGGTCATGTGGTCTGATGAGACAAAAATAGAGCTTTTTGGTCTAAACTCCACTCGCCGTGTTTGGAGGAAGAAGAAGGATGAGTACAACCCCAAGAACACCATCCCAACCGTGAAGCATGGAGGTGGAAACATCATTCTTTGGGGATGCTTTTCTGCAAAGGGGACAGGACGACTGCACCGTATTGAGGGGAGGATGGATGGGGCCATGTATCGCGAGATTTTGGCCAACAACCTCCTTCCCTCAGTAAGAGCATTGAAGATGGGTCGTGGCTGGGTCTTCCAGCATGACAACAACCCGAAACACACAGCCAGGGCAACTAAGGAGTGGCTCCGTAAGAAGCATCTCAAGGTCCTGGAGTGGCCTAGCCAGTCTCCAGACCTGAACCCAATAGAAAATCTTTGGAGGGAGCTGAAAGTCCGTATTGCCCAGCGACAGCCCCGAAACCTGAAGGATCTGGATGGAGGAGTGGGCCAAAATCCCTGCTGCAGTGTGTGCAAACCTGGTCAAGAACTACAGGAAACGTATGATCTCTGTAATTGCAAACAAAGGTTTCTGTACCAAATATTAAGTTCTGCTTTTCTGATGTATCAAATACTTATGTCATGCAATAAAATGCAAATTAATTACTTAAAAATCATACAATGTGATTTTCTGGATTTTTGTTTTAGATTCCGTCACTCACAGTTGAAGAGTACCTATGATAAAAATTACAGACTTCTACATGCTTTGTAAGTGGGAAAACCTGCAAAATCGTCAGTGTATCAAATACTTGTTCTCCTCACTGTACATAGAAGCAGGCTGTCAGGAAGATATACTGGAGGTCTGCGGTCTCAATGCCACGGCCATGCAGAGGACTCAGGGCTGCTGCTAAGAACTCATGGAGGCCTTCCTCCACATAAAACATTAGAATTCACTTACAGACCTTTGGATCAGAACCTGGGGTGCAACAGCATCTGTGTTTGCAGTGATCAGAAACTAGAGCCTGAATGGACCTTTTGTTCCCTGGTTGTTTTTTGTGGTGACTTTAAAGCCTCTCTATTAAGGCTTAACATGTTCCAAGCGGCTGGCAGGTTATATCCAGGGTGGCTCCTCCCTCCTACCCTGCTCCCTTCTCCCTCCTACCCGGCTCCCTTCCCTTTTCCTACCCGGCTCCCTTCCCTTTTCCTACCCGGCTCCCTTCCCTTTTCCTACCCCGCTCCCTTCTCCCTACTACCCGGCTCCCTTACCCCCTCTCCTACCGGGCTCCCTTACCCCCTCTCCTACACGGCTCCTTCACCCCTTCTCCTACACGGCTCCTTCCCGGCTCCCTTCCCCTACCCGGCTCCTTCCCGGCTCCCTTCCCTTTTCCTACCCGGCTCCCTTCCCTTTTCCTACCCGGCTCCCTTCCCTTTTCCTACCCGGCTCCCTTCCCTTTTCCTACCCGGCTCCCTTCCCTTTTCCTACCCGGCTCCCTTCCCTTTTCCTACCCGGCTCCCTTCCCTTTTCCTACCCGGCTCCCTTCCCTTTTCCTACCCGGCTCCCTTCCCTTTTCCTACCCGGCTCCCTTCCCTTTTCCTACCCGGCTCCCTTCCCTTTTCCTACCCGGCTCCCTTCCCTTTCCTATCCGGCTCCCTTCCCTTCTCCTACACGGCTCCTTCCCTTCTCCTACACGGCTCCTTCCCTTCTCCTACACGGCTCCTTCCCTTCTCCTACACGGCTCCTTCCCTTCTCCTACACGGCTCCTTCCCTTCTCCTACACGGCTCCTTCCCTTCTCCTACACGGCTCCTTCCCTTCTCCTGCACGGCTCCTTCCCTTCTCCTGCACGGCTCCTTCCCTTCTCCTACACGGCTCCTTCCCTTCTCCTACACGGCTCCTTCCCTTCTCCTACACGGGTCCTTCCCTTCTCCTACACGGTCCTTCCCTTCTCCTACACGGTCCTTCCCTTCTCCTACCCGGCTCCTTCCCTTCTCCTACCCGGCTCCTTCCCTTCTCCTACCCTTCTCCTAACCGGCTCCTTCTCCCTCCTACCGGGCTCCTTCTCCCTCCTACCGGGCCCTTCACACAGCCTCACATTTCCCAGCATGAGCTCAACAGGCCCACAGGGCTTGGCAACTCCAGGTGAATGCTCTTACCAGGCCTGCAAGTTTGTTGGGTTTGCTGTCAGAAATTAGGGAAGCTGTTGATTCCTCACACCAAACAAAAACAAGAAGTGAGTAAAACTAACCACCATTACACCTCGCCCACAACTCTTCACATGCTGTACTGGGGCACTTTGAGCGCTGCTTTGGTTCCACTCTAAAGACATGACACATCTGTGACTATAATCCACCACTCGCTCAGAGAGTCACAATGTGGAATGTTAACACTAGTTTCTACGAAGGTTGCATAGCAACGACAGCTGTTTTACAGCACTCCATGACATGCATGTCGAGTGATCCTGTACACGTATCTAAGCAAAATCTCATTGACTTCGTTCTCTTACTTGGAGAACAGTACCTTAAAAGCCAATACAAATGTAAAGCAATACACGCTGATAATAACATGCTGACAATGCCACCCTGACTCCTTCTGAGTCAGACTGAGCTAATTCTGGCCAATCTCAGGCTTTCAGCCAGCCAGATGGAAGGGAGGATGAAAGAAACACCGACCAGGGAGACAGACTCTAATCCCCTCATCAGAGACCAGCTCAACAGGGTGGAGAGAGGAGAAGATGGGTGGAGAGGGGAGAAGAGAGGTGGAGAGGGGAGAAGAGAGGTGGAGAGGGGAGAAGAGAGGTGGAGAGGGGTGGAAAGGTGGAAAGGCACAGAAAGGAGGATACAGGGCAGCCTACATGGCCGCAGAAGGCTCCAAGGAGACGCTCTCTTAAAGCCTCCTCAGAGTGGTTGTCAATGGGGTTTTCTAGGAGAGGAGAGGACAGTACACATGGCATTTTTACTCATACAAAATAAAGGATTAACTAGTGTCATTGCCAGCATGTTTGCTATCATACTCACATAATGGGACTTAACTCTGATAATTATGTAGGCCAGCAAGAGATGATTAAAAAAATATTTTACTCTGACAGCGGCAGTCTTTTGGAAACAGCTATACTGACAGCAGAGGCATTCCATTCCACAGTGAATTACCGGTGAAATCCTCTTAGAAACTAATCCACTGTAGTGGTGAGCCGGAGTTGAGTTGGAGGGTTACCATGCTAGGTGGCTGGTATCTAGCCTCAGGTTCAATTCAAGAGTCAACACCATGTCAATTTATATAATGTTTATACATCAAAACAGTGCCCATTTGGTTCAGAAAGCTTATATCACAAACCTTCTTGGCGCTCTGGGGCCCAGCCTCGTCGAAGCGGAACCTAATGATTCGGAAGTCCTTGCAGTAAAGAATGAGCTCTGTGGGATTAAACTTCAGCTTCTGGTTAGATCCCAGAACCTTCTGCTTCCCCTTAGCATCGTTCACTGAGAAGAACAAAAACAAAACAAAGATCAGGGGCGAGACAGTGTTTATTATAGTAACAGTAGTAACAGTAGTAGGCCTCATGTGTTTTAGAGGAGTTGGGCAGATCTGTGACAACACTAGTATAGTGTGGGGTAATGTAAATGTGGGAAGAGGGCAGCTGAGTGACCATTGATTGCACAGAAAAACAGTTTATCTATGTCAACACAGAGCTTCAGAGAAATTCAATCAAGTAGGAACTGAAATGTATCCACCAGACCTCAACTGTCTAAAAAACAAATGAGGAACCTCATTCTTCATGTTCGGACGACCCTTTATGGCATAATACTAAAAATACTTCTGTTATTCTGAATACAGAATCATCTTTTTTTTGGTAAAACATTTCCCAGTGGTTCACAAGACTCAACTGTTTATTTTACTGAACAAAATTATAAACGCAACATGTTTCATGAGATTAAATAAAATATCCTAGACATTTTCCATACGCACAAAAAGCGTATTTCTCTTTAAAACCTAAACTGCTCTTTATTTCTGGACTAAAGGGACTGCCAGTGTCATATGAGTAGGCTAGTTTGGACTCCATTTTGGTGGAGATTGCTGTTTGAGTTTGTTTGCCATCTCCTCACCATGGTTAACACAATGGCACATGCTCTTACCTGTCACCACTTGCTCCACACACGCCAGGGGAACATCATGGTCTCCAAGCAGCCGGTTGGCAACCTGGAACCTCTGAGGAGACAACAGAACACAACACAGATATCAACATCGTGAGGAGTGGAGGTACCTGGGGGAAAAAAACACACAATAGTACTAGGGAGGTTTTAACTGGAGCGGAGTGGGACTCTTCACCACATGTTATCAACAGCTGAGAAGAGAACATTTGAACCACCTGGAAATGCTCTGCAAGGAACACTGATGATACATTTGTTTTTGAATTTCAGTGAAATGCAATGATTAACATTGGATCAGCTGATGAATGGAGATCATTGACAACTTTCGAGCAAATGTGTGAATCTAAAAGTTACCCTATTTGAACTGAAAGGCAAATCCACAATTTTGCAATCATTGAGAAACATTATGATCAAGACAGAACAGTGCAATCCTTCCATGAGTCCTATAAACTTTTGTTTTTCAAGTAAACAGGTCTGGGATGACTCACTTAAGTTGTTTAAGAGGCGAAGGCATCAAAATAACACAAAACAGGTGGCCTAAAAGCACAGGGTGGGAAGTCACATAAAACATCTGAAAGCTGACACGAAGAAAGACAGCAGTGTCCTACAAACCTTTTTGTTGATGGGTTTTTCACAACAGAAAACAGGCCTATCCCATATGCTGCTTATCATGTGACAACCTTGACCACACTTTCTCCAATAAACCTACAAGAAACTCACATGTGATCATGTAGGGCCAGTTTCCTGGGACACAGATTAAGACTAGTCCCGGACTAAAAATAAATGTTAATGGAGATTGTCTAGGATTAATCTGTGTCTGGGTAACCAGCCCATAGAGCTACACTCATTTTTGGGAGAGAGGCACACACATAGAGTGCATCACAGGAGGTTGGTGGCACCTTAATTGGGGAGGACGGGCTTGTGGTAATGGCTGGAGCGGAATAAGTGGAATGGTATCAAGTACATCAAACATGGTTTTCATGTGTTTGATGCCAATCCATTCACTCCGTTCGAGCCATTATTATGAGCTGTCCTCCCTTCAGCAGCCTCCAGTGGAGTGCACTCACACTGAAAACATACCTGCTTGGGGAGGGCATCATGGGTGATGAAGGAAACCTTGAAGTTGGTGCATATCAGCTTCCCCCACAAGTCATCATGGCTGGTGTCTGCTCCGATGCACTTCCTCACAAAGCTCACTTCGTTCACCACAATCTCCCCTGACGATGACAAACAGGAAGTAAAATTAACCACGAGATTTAGGTTTCAAAGAAAAGAGGTAGAAAGGCCTGAAAAGGGACAGAAATCGGTGTGACTTAACCACAAAGTTATTTCAAGTCTTATAGCGATGAAACAAAACATGGGCTGATGGCTGAGTAATATGAAATGAATCAAGCTGGGGAAAATGTGCTATGGAAGTGGAATGATCACATTTGAGATGTCAATCTCCTAGACTCATTTAGGTTTCTGCCATCCAGCTATGCTGCTGTACAGTGACCTGTGCACTTCTCCTCTCAGGCCCTCTGATTGGCTCTAATGATCCCCACATTCCAGCCTGAGGTGTTGGGTCAGGGTGATGGAAATACCAAAACACAATCTGTTCCCTAATCTATAGGCCTAGTAGCCCATTGTGACCTCTACCCTTTAATCACCCTTTTACCCCTCTTTGGATCCAGCCTGACAACAACCTGGTGTCTGAACCAAAGAGGGTTCCCTCCATTTACAGGACGTTCTTCTCCTCCACACAAACAGATGTTTTTAATTACCTCAATAGCCCAGATGCACAAGGCTCCACAAGGTATTTATTTTTCAATATAAAAAGAGCCCATGAGTCACACACACGGCTGACTGTTTCTACTCCAGGATCACTCCCTCTCTTTCTGGACATTCAGTGAGAGTTCAGACTCAGCCCATGCACTACAGGCTTGCCAGTGAAACCCCATGAGCCAGAGCCTGAGAATGGGAATCAGATGGGCCTAGCTGTCCTCCTGGGAAAACGATCTGGCATTAAGCGAACTGGAAGCCCAGCATAAACTTTTAACTAAACCCAGCCTCAAACGGACAGAGACTGCTTTGGTTAGTAAGGCTGCTTGATAGATCGAGGACCTCCTCTCATCCATATCAAAACCCCTCTTCAAAGACAGGTGTACCCAGTCCTAAATTAGGCCGTAAATTTCTGGACTAAACTATTCACGTTGCCGTTTCCTGTGTCACTGAACAGGGACCTAAGAGGTCTAACAGTAATGAGCTCTCAACCTGGCAGGCAACATTGATGGACATGAATGTTTATGGCAAACCGTTGTCTCTCTCTTAAACATTTCAGATCAAAAGAATAACCAGTTCAATGAATGCAGCTGCTACCTTTGCGTAATGCAAAATTCCTGACTTTCCATGATAGATTAAGCATGAATTTACCAATGCATGAAGAAAATAACTAAACTAGAAGAGACTGTATGATGGAATAGTACATGAATGCAGTGCAGTGGTGATTCCCTCTGGTTTTATATTGCGGCAGTATGGTTGTGAGTACAGTTTCACATTTTGGGGAATATTCAGGAGGTGGAAACTTTGCATATATGCAAATTAATATTAATACCATTTAAATTTAGATGTTTTTTTGCATTGGATATATTTACCATATCATATGGAGACAGAAACAAACATTTTACCTTATCATAAGTAGACATAATTGAAATCCTTCCAATACAAATAATAAATAAAGAAAATTAGTTAAGAATTGAACTTTAATTAAATGAGTTGACTCTTCACATGGGATGATTTCACTGAAGAACAAAAGGGAATATTTAATGATCCTCAATGATCCATCGCATCTCCCAAAAACGTTTTCAACATTCATCTGTAAAATGATAGTCTAGAAACTAAAGCTTTGGTTGTCTTCCTCTCAGGCTTCCATGTATTCTCCTTAGACCTCCTCAATGTCCACCTCTTGAACATCAGACTCTGAGGCCTCATCTTCACTGTCACCTTCCAACCTTGTTGAGGATGGCTCTTTGTCAGGCTCAAAAAGTCTCAAATTTGCCCGGATGGCCACCAATTTGTCAACCCTTGGAGGTTGATTTGGAGGATGATGGAGGCAACAGGGGAAAGAGCCTCAGTTCCACAAAGTCCCTTCCACCAGGTGGCTGAAGAGATATGTTGGCAGGACTGTCATATCGCATCTCCATCCCAAAGCCCTTGCTTGGAAGTGTACTTTGCCAGACTGCCAAGAACCTTGCCCTCACCCAGGCCAAGGTGGCAAGACACTGTAGTGATAACACTATAGGCCTTGATCTCTGCAACTGACAGGATGCTCTTGCCAGCATACTTGGGGTCCAACATGTACGCTGTGGCGTGTATGGACTTCAGGCAAACGTCTTCACGCTTTTTGATGCATTTCAAAACTGCAGTTTCCTCTGCTTGGAGCAACAGTGAAGTGGGTAGGGCAGTACGGATTTCTTCTCTTACATCTGCAAGCAGAGTCTGAATATCAGACAGGATGGCATTGTCTCCCTCAATCCGTGCAATGGCTACTGCTATAGGTTTCAGGAGTTTCAGGCTGCTTACCACTCTCTCCCAAAATATCATCCAGGAGCATCCTCTTGATGGGGCTGTCCATATCAGCAGACTGATATATCGCTGAGGAAACTTTATACACTTGGCCAGATGATTTTGCATCTTTGTTGCATTCTTCACATATGATTTGGCACAGTATTTGCAAATGTACACAGCTTTTCCTTCTACAGTAAACATTGTTTACAAGCTACATTATATGACCCTTCTCACTGCATCGCAAGTTATTTATTTATTTTTCCACAGCTAGGTCTAATAATCTGCAGGCTTGATGAGTTAACAACTCTTTTGTTGAGGCAGACTACAGTACAGCTACACACAGCCTGGAGTGCAGCCTATAGACAGACAGACAGACAGACAGACAGACAGACAGACAGACAGACAGACAACTTTATTGATCCCCCGGGGGGGGGAAATTTCACTGGACTGCAACTCTGCCAGTAAGTAACCTGGGTTACCACAACATCTAACAAACAGTACTGTGGCCATGTCATCAACCGCTTACATCACAGAGTTGGCTACTTTCAGTATTCAGAGAAATGTCAGTTGGCCAAGGTCATGGTCTATCATTTGACTAGTGGTAACAGAGATACTATATTTATAATTGTCAAGAAATGTAATGGCCTACCAAGTGTCTCTGGTTTTGGTTTATTTTCTGGGCAAAACCGCGCTATCCTATGTGTGATTGGCATGTCAAAAACATGTGACCATACTGGAGGAAACAAACACTTCCTAGGATGAGGTTCTCCTTTTTGACGAAGTGCACAAAACTCTAAAGCAAATACGGCTATTCATGTGATCAGACCTGCCAACTGACCTGACTAACCACAACCTGGCTTTGCTTCCTGTGTTTTGGTAGTTTTCAAAAGAAGGCCACCTGTGTTTGTGTACAGCACCTAGCAGACCAGATCAGTTTGGACAGCTGGTGGCGAGGGGCACAGGCTCAGAGAGACCCACCATGGTCTCTGTATACAGTGATTATCACAATCCTCTCTGAGTCACGAGACTAGGGAGAAATGCCTCAGTTACAACACAGAGAGGGCAGTTAAAGGGACAGCTATGCTTCAGCATTCCACCTGTACAATAGCAGAGAATAGTGTGCCAGTAACACCATCACATTGTTAATGGATAGTGACTCATGACTTTGCCCATATTAGCCTAGGTTGTGTGAGAACTGAGCAGATCTCTCGTGCTGACAAACTAAGTGGTGAAGAGAGACTGAGGACAGCGGGAGTATGTGGGCCAGAGAGGTGAGAAGGTGTACAGAGAGTTAGCTTTGCCTCATGCAAACACCACTGCCAGGCACATTTTCCCACCGCCTCAGGAAAGGCCTCGGCTCACATTCTCCTACTGAGAAAACAACAGTGGAAAATCTATTACAGTACCTGTCTAACTATCATTACAGATGCCTACAGTTCATATGAATATGTGTAATAAAGGTGAGTGTCAGAGACTAGCCTAAACAAGACAGTCAATGTTGGTCGTCTATGTTTGGACACCCATACCCACTCCAGAAACACAAGTCACATCCACAGAGAGAGTGGAGGGTGAGAGAGAGAGGAGAGAGGAGAGAGAGAGAAACTAGGCCTAGAGAAAAAGAAAAACATTCAGAGAGAAGAGGGAGAAACCCAACCAGACAGTTAGGTGGGCAGCGAGCAAAGGATCCAGCCAGATGAGTTAGCCACACTGTGGTCCTCTGTCTGGTTAGTGTGGTGTGGACTTGAATGGACCATTCTGTCAGAGACCCCTTTGAATGGGTCACATTCAAGTCACATAGCAACACTGCCGAGGAGCTAGGAGGTCCACAAACAAAGCCAAAGTCTCTCCATTCAGGGCCATCGTCACAGATCCATGAACCAAAGATCGGAACATAGACCATGGTGTAAAATCAAACCTGAGATTCAATGTAGGCTAAACTGTTTGTGAATGTGACTTTTATTAAGATCCCCATTAGCTAAAGCCGTAATGTTAGCTAATCTTCCTGGGGTCCAACACCAAATTAATAAGACATCACAAACAATTATAAAATAAGACTTTACAAGCAAGTAGACAATATAGACAATTAAAATACCTGACAGGAAACACATTTAACATTCAGTTGATGCTTTCTATATCCTGTCCAGTCACATGGTCTATCGCATTAGATGTTATTTAATTTTTTTCTTGAAGGTGGATTTACTTTTTGCCTGAGAAATATGGATTGGTAAAGAGTTCCATTCAACTATGGCTCTATGTACAACTGTAGATTTAAGGAGATTTGTCCTTGGCTTGGGTTGTCTTAGATGCCCTGAATTTACCTGTCTGGTTTGATGGTTACGCGTGTTGCTAGTAAGTACTAACTTTTTTTTATTTTATTTTTTTATATAGCAAGCCTCCCCCTTTTTCCTCCAAACATAACAATGGTCATTATGGCCAAACCGTTCTATTTTTGTTTCATCAGACCAGAGGACATTTCTCCAAAAAGTACTATCTTTGTCCCCATGTACAGTTGCAAACTGTAGTCTGGATTTTTTATGGTGGTTTTGGAGCAGTGGCTTCATCCTTGATGAGGGGCCTTTCAGGTTATGTCAATATAGGACTCGTTTTACTGTGGATATAGATACTTTTGTACCTGTTTGTTCCAGCATCTTCACAAGGTCCTTTGCTGTTGTTCTGGGATTGATTTGCACTTTTCGCACCAAAGTACGTTCATCTCTAGGAAACAGAACGAGTCTCCTTCCTGAGCGGTATGACGGCTGCGTGGTCCCATGGTGTTAATACTTGCGTACTATTGTTTGTACAGATGAACGTGGTACCTTCAGGCGTTTGGAAATTGCTCCCAAGGATGAACCAGACTTGTGGAGGTCTACTTTTTTTTTCGGAGGTCGTGGCTGACTTCTTTTAATTTCCCGTGATGTCGAGCAAAGAGGCACTGAGTTTGAAGGGAGGCCTTGAAATACATCCACAGGTACAACCTCCAATTGACTCAAATTATGTCAATTAGTCTATCAGAAGCTTCTAAAGCCATGACATAATTTTCTGGAATTTTCCAAGCTGTTTAAAGGCACAGTCAACTTAGAGTATGTAAACTTCTGGCCCACTGGAATTGTGATATAGTGAATTATAAGTTAAATAATCTATCTGGAAACAATTGTTGGAAGAATTACTTTTGTCATGCACAAAGTAGATGTCCTAACAGACTTGCCAAAACTATAGTTTGTTAACATGAAATCTGTGGAGTGGTTGAAAAATAATTTTTTAATGACTTCAACCTAAGTGTATGTAAACTTCCGACTTCAACTGTATGTATAAACTGCACTCTACGGTATCTTAGTCACTTTAATTGTATTTACATACTGCATCACCCATCTCATATGTATAT
The DNA here is from genome assembly GCA_023634145.1 of Thymallus thymallus. NCBI lineage: Eukaryota > Metazoa > Chordata > Actinopteri > Salmoniformes > Salmonidae > Thymallus > Thymallus thymallus. Next base: position 19,631,367 of record CM042380.1, on the reverse strand, counting down.
AATGTATACTATGCCACTGTATCTTAGTCTAATGACGCTCTGACATATTTGTATATATTCTTAATCCATTCCTTACTTAGATTCATGTGTATATGTTGTGTAACTGTTAGATATTACTTGTTAGATATTACTGCACTGTCGGAGCTTGAAGCACAAGCATTTCGCTACACCCACAATAACATCTGCTAACAACGTGTATGTAACCAATAGAATTTGATTTGACCAACTCGCATCCTCTCTAAACTGGGAATTGATTGCAAAGTCAGGAAGGAATATATGAACCAGACCATTGTTAATTAAGGCTAAATTATGCACCGTTAGTTTCAGTGATGAAAAGGGGGCCAGGCAGGCACTGCATTGCCATGGTGACTTGAGACAGCCCAGAGAAAATAGACTCTGTTGGATTAGATTGCCACAGCCTAATGATGTGACAATAAGGGATGCAAAAGACCTGTGGGCAAAACCACAAGTGAGGTGCACTGACAGACTACACGTTCAAAACAAGCAATTACATTTAGCTGAAGAGATATGGGAGTTTTTACTGTCTGGTCATTGAAATTAGCATGAGAAGAAAGACTATAGCTGGATGAGATCAGCCTTAGCTGTATTTTGGTGGATGGTTTAATGTATGTTGCCTCTACGTACTGATAACATAGTTATTTGTTACAAATAGAACAGTCAGAAACAACAAGCTAGGTGTGGCAGAGGGAACTGTAAACTCACCTGGAAGTAGCCTGGCCTCTAACTTCTTAATAGGTGGCTGTGGAGTTTTTTTCAGATCAGTCTGCAAGAAAGATAAAACAGAGACAGTTTGTTAGTCTATAATAAGCAAACTAAATGATGCACAACATATACAGTAGTTAGTCAATTAACAAGAAATCCTAGCTAGCTAACTAACTACTCAGTAGTAGCAAGTAATAGTATAGTGAGGACACAGTCCCGTGTAGCTCAGTTGGTAGCGCCAGGGTTGTGGGTTCGATTCCCACGGGGGTCCAGTATGAAAAAAATAATAATGAAAATGTATACACTCACTACTGTAAGTCGCTCTGGATAAGGGCGCCGACTTTAATGTAAACAGTAACATGGGTAGTAAGGTTACTCACCTGTAAAGGCGGAAGGTAGGATTTAAAGGTTGGTTTCAAGGGCTTCACAGAAAACATTATTAATAGGTTGAGTCCAACAACTAAAGATGATTAATAGATACTTCCAATATTTCAGTGAGAAAATACTGTACGCTGGATAGCTCGAAAATAAACTGTCAAGTAGTCAACAATACTGGTAATTTTTCGAGATAGATTCCCCCATTTGGATCAGGTTGAGATAGATGGCCGGCTATCCTCTTTCGTGTCAACACACAGCTGCGGTGCTGGCGAGCTCTGGCTGTCCTCCTAGCCCTGTAGTTAGCTGCTAGCAAGCAAGTTTTAGTTCGTGAAACAACTCAGGTAGAGCTAGCTATCTAGCAAGCATTCCATTTGCAGAACTTTGCGAACGCCTGGCTGTAGAACGTGGGTCCATTCATCACCTTGCTGGAGAAGAACTCCACAACGTAAATCCTGATGGCATACAGCAGTGATAACTTTGGAATTTAGCTAGCTAGCACCATTATATCCAAGACTTTGCCATCATTTTCGCTATATGGACACAACGGCCATGTTTACCTTCGGGAGGAGACTGAGACAGACAGGGGAGGAGTTTCGGGGCGGGCTATATTGCACCCCCAAGCACAGATCTGGGACCAGTTTTAACTGACTCCTATCCAGACTATCCACTCACTGGCCACTTCATTAGGTACACCGTGCTAGTAACGGGTTGGATCCCCTTTTGCATTCAGAACTGCCTTAAATTCTTCGTGGCATAGATTCAACAAGGTGTTGGTAACATTCCTCAGATGTTGCTCCATATTGACAATATAGCATCACGCGATTGCTGCAGATTTGTCGGCTGCACATCTATGATGCGAATCTCCCGTTCCACCACATCCCAAAGGTGCTGTAATGGATTGAGATCTGGTGACTGTGTAGGCCATTTGAGTACAGTGAACTCATTGTCATGTTCAAGAAACCAGTTTGAGATTATGTGAGCTTTGTAACATGGCGCGTTATCCTGCTGGAAGTAGCCATTAGAAGATTGGTACACTGTGGTCATAAAGGGATGGATATGGTCAGCAGCAATAATCAGGTAGGCTGTGGCGTTTAAACAATGCTCAATTTGTACTAAGGGGCCCAAAGTGTGCCAAGAAAATATCCCCCACACCATTACACCACCAGCAGCCTGAACAGTTGTTTACGCCAAATTCTGACCCTACCATCTGAATGTCGCAGAAGAAATCGGAACTCATCAGACCAGGCAACATTTTTCCAATCTTCTTTTGTCCAATTTTGGTGGGCCCGTGCAAATTGTAGCCTCCGTTTCCTGTTCTTAGCTGACAGGAGTGGCACCCGGTGTGGTCTTCTGCTGCTGTAGGTCATCTGCTTCAAGGTTCGACGTGTTGTTCGTTCAGAGATGCTCTTCTGCATACCTTGGTTGTAATGAGTGGTTATTTGAGTTACTGTTTCCTTTCTATCAGCTCGAACCAGTCTGGCCAATCTCCTCCGACCTCTGCCATCAACAAGGCAACCCTAGAGATTGTTGTGCAGGAAAATCCCAGTAGATCAGCACTTTCTGAAATACTCAAACCAGCCCGTCTGGCACCAACAACTGTGCCACGTTCAAAGTCACTTAAATCACATTTCTTCCCCATTCTGATGCTTGGTTTGAACTTCAGCAGATCTTCTTGACCATGTCTACATGCATTGAGTTGCTGCCACGCGATTGGCTGATTAGATATTTGCGTTAACGAGCAGTTGAAAAGGTACCTAATGAAGTGGCCGGTGAGTGTGTAAACATTTGAAAAAATAAACGCAGGGGCCTTTTCCTCTGCAACGGAGGGCATGGGAGAGCCCCATAAAGTTCCCATAAAGTGATTGGAGCTCCCAAGTGGCACAGTGGTCTAAGACACTGCATCTCAGTGCTAGAGGCGTCACTACAGACAACCTGGTTTGAATCCAGACTGTATCACAACCGGCTGTGATTGGCCCAGCGTAGACACACAGACTTTTCATTATTTTCATTATCTTTCAAAATGTCAACCTGAGGCCCTGCCACACACTACAAATCAACCTGAGACCCTGCCACACATTACAAATCAACCTGAGGCCCTGTCACACATTACAAATCAACCTGAGACCCTGCCACACATTACAATCAACCTGAGGCCCTGCCACACATTACAATCAACCTGAAACCCTGCCACACATTACAAATCAATGGTGAAGAAAAACACACAAAAAGGCAGGAAATAGCTTTTAGTGACTGATGCTCTGTGAACAGGAAATACCCTGGTTAATCTCTTATTGTAACCTCCTTAAGACACAGTCATTAAGCTCTCCAGAGGGTGGTGCGGTCTGCCCAGCGCATTACCGAGGGCATACTTCCCGCCCTCTTGGACACCTACAGCACCTGATGCCACAGGAAGGACAAAAAGATCATCGAACACATCAACCACCCGAGCCACTGCCTGTTCACCCCACTATCATCCTGAAGGCGAGGTCAGTACAGGTGCATCAAAGCTGGGACCGAGACACTGAAAAACAGCTACTATCTCAAGGCCATCAGACTGCTAAACAGCCATCACTAGCACATCAGAGGCAGCTGCCTATAGACTATAGATTAGAAATCACTGGCCACTTTAAGGAATAGAACACTAGCCACTTTAATAAAGTTTCCGTATCTTGCATTACTCATCTCATATGCATAAACTGCACTCTACACTATTCTACGGTATCTTAGTCACTTTAATTGTATTTACATATTGCATTACTCATCTCATATGTATATACTGTATACTATACTATTCCACTGAATCTTAGTCCAATGCCGCTCTGACATATTTGTATACTGTATATGCTTAATCCATTCCTTACTTATGTTTATGTGTATTTGGGTATATGTTGTGAAACTGTAGCAATCTCACGTTGCCCATAATGATAGACGGTATAGCCGGCTTGTACTTCCTTAGCTTTGCCTAACACTTCAATCCCGCCCTGCGTCCACGCCGTCGCCTTTTCAACTCGTGTGGAATATCGAACTTGTCCCTGGGGTGCAGCAGCGCTGAGTGTGCTAAATCCAGGTACTGGGCTCGGTTGTAAATAATTGAGGACTCGCGTGTACGTTCGGCGCTGAGAAAAATAAAAAGTGCCTCAGTGATAAAAAGGACCGTTAAAACCTTCGTAAAAAAGTAGCACTCCATAATCCTGAACTATTATTGTTCAACTGTTGCAAAAACATACTAAAACAACAATTTAAGCACGAACAATGGGAGCTGCTTAACAGGCGACCACGCAGGGCGGCACCAATCCAATTTCTCTCATTCTCTTGATTCCTCAAGCATCGTCTGGTCCATTCATATATCATATGTCTATTTACGACTAATTTGATTCAATTAATCATGTTTAGTATACACTATTCCTTATTGATAATCCAATTCATATTGCAATGAATGAATACCCAAAAAATTATTTAATTTTATTTATGCAATGTTTATTCAATGTTACACAATGTTTATTCAATCACACATATTAGAGAATCAGTAAGCACAACTGTAGGACTGAGCACTAACACCATCTAGTGAAAATGTCCAGCATGAGTGAGCACAAATACTTTCAATTAAAAAATAAAGTCAATCCTCCTTTTCTCTTTAATTTAACTACGTGTGAACTACATTTATTTTATCGAGTCACATAAACTGTACAATCAATAAGAATCACAAAGCAATTTTTTTACTAGCACTCAACCCCTCCCACCTCCATCCCAAACAAACCCCTGGCGGCCTCACCCCAACCCTTGTCTAAACACAATATCAAATCAAATGTTATTTTTCACATACAAGGGTTTAGCAGATGTTATTGCGGTTGAAGCAAAATGCTTGTGTTTCTAGCTCCGACAGTGCAGTAATATCTAACAAGTAATATCTAACAATTTCACAACACATACGCAGTACACAGAAATCGAATTAAAGGAATGGAATTAAGAATATATAAATCTATGGTCGAGCAACGTCAGAGCGGAATAGACTAAGATATATGAAGGACCAATCATGAAAGCTTTATCTACATGATATGAGTAACTAATGGTTGTTAGTAACGCATACATTCGCTCCAATCCTGAGGTGGTCAAGTGGATGATGTCTGAGTGGACTAGGGGTCAAAGGCTTCATACTCAGTATTGAGCATGACTACAAAATAGGGCTCGGCAGCAACAGCAGCATGTTCCTCCTCCTCTCCTCTGACCACAGCATATGGGGAACCTACACTCAGAAAGAGGAAGCAGTGGGGTTAGATGTTATCAAATTATTTTTTATGGAAATAATATCTCAACTCACATTCTGAGTAAAGTGTCTCCTCTCCACCCTGGTCTCTGCAATGATTAAATAAAGTATGTATTATTATAAAATTCCATATTAGTAACATGTAATAGATACATGGCTATCGTAAATGTTATTTTCAAACTAAAACATACCTTTTCATCCGTAGAGTGTGAGATTCTGCCAGAGAGGAAAAAACATAAGGCCCATGTCAATAACATTATGATGATAAAAAATACATACTTGATGATAGAACATACTATACACTCTGTTGGTTTTTACTCACCTTGCGAAATCTCTGTATTTTTCCTCATGGCAATGACAATGGCAGTAACAAACAGGCAGGAGAAGAACAGGACTCCCACTACATACAGTGTATATAACAGGAATGTGTCATTCCTGTTGGTGTTTTTGTTGATATCTCCATTCACAGTGACTGTAACATTAGTTATTACCTTCCAGTGCCCTTTTTTACCTTTAAGCACTTGTAAGGCACACACATACTGTCCGCTGTCTGAATATGTTGCATTGCTGATCTTAAGGTCATGAAAGGAAGTGTTTGCTAGGGGTGTAGATGAAGTATTTGACATTTTATTCAGCAGGGCCTCATCAATGAGACAATGATGGTCATATAATTGTCCATCAGTAGTATCATAATAATATGAATGAAGACAAGTGCTACTTTTACCACTGATGGTTTTGATCCAATACACTGAGACTGGAAAGTTAGAGTAGTTTTGGGTTACTGTGAAATGACATGTAAGGTAGACTGGTTCTCCATGCTGTATGGTAACAGACGTTTTAGTTTCCACACCAGGACAGAGTTTCACCACTACAGAAACAGAACATAATTTCATGTTAAATATTTTCATAAACACATATACAGTATGTCTATATACAATATATTGTGCAGTATACTGTAACGTGAGTTGTATATCATTTAGAAATTGAGAAAGTTAGGAAATGTAGATGTGAACTCACTCTCTGGATCAGAAAATGACACAATAAATGATTCCACCTGATATTTTGAAGGTTTAAAGGGGAATAAGGTTGTATCATTTGATGTAACATTTTGAGAACATGCAAAGAATCCAGTGACGTGTTCCTCCAATTTTATATTTAAACATTGTTTGGTACTGTTTTTGCAGGGTTTTTTTCCTAATTCAAACGTTGTTTTCTTGCACTTATTCTCATTGCCATAAAGAGTGCAATCCACCATATTGTCTTCATCTAGATCAAGTTGCCAAATACCCTCTTCACATTCTAGGGATATTACTTCCTCTTTCTCTTGATAAATTAGATAACTGTTCCCTTTGAGAGAGAAAAAGTTTCCAAAGTTAGAATCAAGCTCCTCGATTGTAGACTCACAAACCCTATTATTTAAGTCTTAAACTGTTGAGAAAAATAGTTACCTACCTTTACATTTTCCTACGAGAGCCATCAGCATGAAGATAGATAGCACATCCATGATCGTTGCACTTAGATTATAAAAACTAATTTGTTCTTGACTCATAGAATGAGGAAACAGAGCTGACTATCACAGGACGACAGAATGAACAGAGGGTGTTTGTGGTATGTGTATGACATACACTACATTACCAAAAGTATGATGACAACCCAGATTTGTCCAATGGCGATGAGATTTAAACCACTCCAGCCAACGCTTGGCATTGTGCATGGTGATCTTAGGCTTGTGTGCGTCTGCTCGGCCCTGGAAACCCATTTAATGAAGTAACATTTTGTTACGTTACAGCCTTATTCTAAAATGTATTAAATAAACATTTTTCTTTAGTAATCTACACACAATACCCCATAATGACAAAGCAAAAACATGTTGTACATTTTGTTTTGCAAATCTATAAAAAAACAAAAACAGAAATACCATATTTACGTAAGTATTCAGACCATTTGCTATGAGACTAATTATTATTTTTATATTTTAATTTAACTAGGCAAGTCAGTTAAGAACAAATCCCTATTTACAATGACGGCCTAGAAACAGTGGGTTAACTGCCTTGTTCAGGGGCAGTTAGACAGATTTTTACCTTGTCAGCTCGGGGATTCGATTCAGCAACCTTTCGGTTACGGGCCCAACGCTCTAACCACTCAGCTACCTGAAATTGAGCTCAAGTGCATCCTGTTTCCATTGATCATCCTTGAGATGTTTCTACAACTTGATTGGAGTCCAGCTGTGGTAAATTCAAATGATTGGACATGATTTGGAAAGGCACACACCTGTCTATTAATGTCAGAGAAAAAAATCAAGCCATGAGGTCGAATGAATTCTCTTCATTCATAGACTCAATCATGGACACGCTTACTGACAGTTGTGGCTACTTTGCGTGATGTATTGGCACCTAAAGACTACCTTCTTGCCCTTGGTGCTGTTGTCTGTGCCCAATAATATTTGTACCCTGTTTTGTGCTGCTACCATGTTGTGTTGCTGCCATGTTGTGTTGTTACCATGTTGTTGTCATGTTGCGTTGCTACCATGCTGTGTTGTCATGTGTTGCTGCCATGCTCAATCAATCCAAATTTATTTATAAAGCGCTTTTTACATCAGCCGATGTCACAAAGTGCTATACAGAAACCCAGCCTAAAACCCCAAACAGCAAGAAAAACTCCCTAGAAAGGCAAAACCTAGGAAGAAACCTAGAGAGGAACCAGGCTCTGAGGGGTGGCCAGTCCTCTTCTGGCTGTGCCGGGTGGAGATTAAAACAATTTATGGCCATTAAGGCCAGTTCTTTCTCCAAGATGTTCAAATGTTCATAGATGACCAGCAGGGTCAAATAATAATACAAGTAGTTGTGGAGGTTGCAACAGGTAAATACATCAGCAGTGAATGTCACTTGGTTTTTCAGTGCAATAGAGCGAGAGCGAGGTGAAAACAGCAGGTCTGGGACAGGGTGGCACGTCCAATGAACAGGTCAGGGTTCCATAACCGCAGGCAGAGGAGTTGAAACCGGTGCAGCAGCACGACCAGGTGGACTGGGGACAGCTAGGAGTCATCAGGACAGGTGGTCCTGAAGCATGGTCCTCCGGGTAGGCTCAGGTCCTCCGGGAGAGGAGGTAGAGTGGGAGAGAGAGTGAATTAGAGGGAGCATACTTAAATTCACACAAGACACTGGATAATAACATCAGATTTAACAAACTGACCCTAGCCCCCCGGCACATAGACTATTGCAGCATAGATACTGGAGGCTGAGACAGGGGGGTCAGGAGACACTGTGGCCCCCTCCGACAATACCCAGACAATACCCCCGGACAGGGACAAACCAGGCAGGATATAACCTCACCCACTCTGCCAAGCACAGCCCCTACACCAAAAGGGGGATATCAACAACCACCAACTTACTACCCTGAGACAAGGCTGAGTATAGTCCACGAAAAGTTCCCCTCCACTGCACAAGCCAGAGGGGGCGACAAACCGGACAGGAAGTGACGCACCCCTCCTAGGAATGGAATGGAAAGCACCAGTAAGCCAGTGACTCAGCCCCCGTAATAGGGTCAGAGGCAGAGAATCCCAATGGAGAGACGGGAACCGGCCAGGCAGAGACAGCAAGGGTGGTTCGTCGCTCCAGAGCCTTGCCGTTCACCCTTGCACCCCTGGGCCAGACTACACTCAATCATAGGACATACTGAAGAGGTGAGTCTTCAGTAAAGACTTAAAGATTGAGACGGAGTCTGCGTCTCTCACATGGATAGGCAGACCATTCCATAAAAATGGAGCTCTATAGGAGAAAGCCCTTCCTCCACCTGTTTGCTTAGAGATTCTAGGGACAATAAGGAGGCCTGCGTCTTGTGACCGGAGCGTACGTGTAGGTATGTACGGCAGGACCAAATCTGAGAGATAAGTAGGAGCAAGCCCATGTAAGGCTTTGTAGGTTAGCAGTAAAACCTTGAAATCAGCCCTAGCCTTAACAGGAAGCCAGTGTAGAGAGGCTAGCACAGGAGTAATATGATCAAATCTTTTGGTTCTAGTCAGGATTCTAGCAGCCGTGTTTAGCACTAATTGAAGTTTATTTAGTGCTTTATCCGGGTAGCCGGAGAGTAGAGCATTGCAGTAATCTAATCTAGAAGTGACAAAAGCATGGATTAGCTTTTCCGCATCATTTTTGGACAAAAGATTTCTGATTTTTGAAATGTTACGAAGATGGAAAAAAGCTATCCTTGAAATATTCTTGATATGTTCATTAAAAGAGAGATCAGGGTCCAGAGTAATGCCAAGGTCCTTCACAGTTTTTTGGGAGACGACTGTACAACCATCAAGATTAATTGTCAGATCCAAAAGCAGATCTCTTTGTTTCTTGGGACCTAGAACTAGCATCTCTGTTTTGTCAGAATTTAAAAGTAAAAAATTTGCCGCCATCCACTTCCTTATGTCTGAAACACAGGCTTCCAGGGCAGGCAATTTTGGTGCATCACCATGTTTCATCGAAATGTACAGCTGTGTGTCGTCCGCATAGCAATGGAAGTTAACATTATGTTTCCGAATGACATCACCAAGGGGTAAAATATATAGTGAAAACAAAAGTGGCCCCAAAACGGAACCTTGAGGAACACCGAAACTTACAATTGATTTGTCAGAGGACAAACCATCCACGGAGACAAACTGATATCTCTCCAACAAATAAGATCTAAACCAGGCAAGAACTTGTCCGTGTAGACCAATTAAGGTTTCCAATCTCTCCATAAGAATATGATGGTCGATGGTGTCAAAAGCAGCACTAAGGTCTAAGAGCACGAGGACAGATGCAGAGCCCTGGTCTGACGCCATTAAAAGGTCGTTTACCACTTTCACAAGTGCAGTCTCAGTGCTATGATAGGGTCTAAAACCAGACTGAAGTGTTTCGTATACATTATTTGTCTTCAGGAAGGCAGTGAGTTGCTGCGCAACAGCTTTTTCTAAGATTTTTGAGAGAAATGGGAGATTCGATATAGGCCGATAGTTTTTTACATTTTCTGGGTCAAGGCTTGGCTTTTTCAAGAGCGGCTTTATTACTGCCACTTTTAGAGAGTTTGGTACACATCCGGTGGAGAGGGAGCCATTTATTATGTTCAGCATAGGAGGGCCGAGCACAGGAAGTAGCTCTTTCAGTAGTTTAGTTGGAATAGGGTCCAGTATGCAGGTTGAAGGTTTAGAGGCCATGACAATTTTCATGAATGTGTCAAGAGATATAGGATTAAAACACTTGAGTGTCTCCATTGATCCCAGGTCCTGGCAGTTCTGTGCAGACTCAGGACAGCTGAGCTTTGGGGAAATATGCAGATTCAAAAAGGAGTCTGTAATTTGCTTTCTAATGATAAAGATCTTTTCGTTGAAGAAGTTCATGAATTCATCGCTGCTGAAGTGAAAGGCATCCTCTCTTGGGGAATGCTGCTTTTTAGTTAGCTTTGCAACAGTATCAAATAGAAATTTAGGATTATTCTTATTCTCCTCAATTAGGTTGGAAAAATAGGATGATCGAGCAGCAATGAGGACTTTTCGATATTGCACTGTACTTTCTTTCCAAGCTAGTAGGAAGACTTCCAGTTTGGTGGAGCGCCATTTCCTTTCCAGCTTTCTGCAAGCTTGCTTCAGAGCTCGGGTATTTTCTGTGTACCAGGGAGCTAGTTTCTTTTGGCAAATGTTTTTTGTTTTTAGGGGTGCGACTACATCTAAAGTATTACGCAAGGTTAAATTTAGATCCTCAGTTTGATTGTTAACTGATTTTTGTACTCTGACGTCCTTGGATAGGTGGATGGAGTCTGGAAGGGCATCTAGGAATCTTTGGGTTGTCCGAGAATTTATAGCACGGCTTTTGATGATCCTTGGTTGGGGTCTAAGCAGATTATTTGTTATGCTATGTTGTTGTCTTAGGTCTCTCTTTATGTAGATTATTTGTTATGCTATGTTGTTGTCTTAGGTCTCTCTTTATGTAGTGTTAGGTTGTCTCTCTTGTCGTGATGTGTGTTTTGTCCTATATTTTATTTCATTTATTTTTATTTTTAATCCCAGCCCCCATCACTGCAGGAGGCCTTTTGCCTTTTCGGGTAGGGATGGCTTTCATGGTAGGCCGTCATTGTAAATAAGAATTTGTTCTTAACTGACTTGCCTAGTTAAATAAAGATGAAATAAAAACTAGTCCATAGAGCTCAGAGACAGGATTGTGTCGAGGCACAGATCTGGGGAAGGGTACCAAAAAAATTCTGCAGCATTGGCCTCCATCATTCTTAAATGGAAGAACTTTGGAACCACAAAGATTCTTCCTAGAGCTGGCCGCCCGCCCAAACTGAGCAATCAGGGGAGAATGGCCTTGGTCAGGGAGGTGACCAAGAACCTGATGGTCACTCTGACCGAGCTCTAGTGTTTCTCTGTGGAGATTGGAGAACCATCCAGAAGGACAACCATCTCTGCAGCACTCCACCAATCAGGTCTTTATGGTAGAGTGACCAGACCGAAGCCACTCCTCAGTAAAAGTCACATGACAGCCCACTTGGAGTTTTCCAAAAGGCACCTAAAGACTCTCAGACCATGAGATACAAGATTCTGGTCTGATGAAACCAAGATTGAACTCTTTGGCCTGAATGCCAAGCATCACATCTGGCGGAAACCTGGCACCATCCCTACGGTGAAACATGGTGGTGGCAGCATCATGCTGTGGGTCTGTTTTTCAGTGGCAGGAACTGGGAGACTAGTCAGGATCGAGGGAAAGATGAATGGAGCAAAGTACAGAGAGATCCTTGATGAAAACCTGCTCTAGAGCACTCAGGACCACAGACTGGGGCGAAGGTTCGCCTTCGCACAGGACAACAACCCTAAGCACACAGCCAAGACAACACAGTAGTGGCTTCGGGACAAGTCTCTGAATGTCCTTGAGTGTGCCAGCCAGAGCCCGGACTTGTTTGGATAGTCCCAACTGGATGGTTTGTAGATGTTCAACCTGACAAAGCTTGAGAGGATCTGCAGAGAAGAATTGGAGAAACTTCCCAAATACAGGTGTGCCAAGCTTGTAGCGTCATACCCAAAGAAAATCTATGCTGTAATCGCTGCCAAAGGTGCTTCAACAAAGTACTGAATAAGAATGTGTTCTTAACTGACTTGCCTAGTAAAATAAAGGTAAAAAAAAAAAAAATAAAGGGTCTGAATACTTATGTAAATGTGATATTTCCGTTTATAAGCTTGAATTAAAAAAATTCAAACCTGTTTAAGCTTTGTCATTATGGGGCATTGTGTGTAGATTGACAAACAATTTAATCCATTTTAGAATAAGGCTGTAACGTAACAAAATGTGGACAACGTCAAGGGGTCTGAATACTTTCTGAAGGCACTGTATTGTGTATGTGAGTGTGGTAAAGTTTAGAGAACTCCCAACTGCTGTTCTTTACATTTAACTGAACATTAAACTAGTTTGTGAAGAGTTGATACTACATGTGTTTATGCCTGACATAATTCTGCCCATTATAATAATCTGCATAGGAATATTGATATCTATATGACTACACTCTGTGCTGCAGATATGTCTAAAACATTTGTTTTTGGACATCAAATATAAATAATTCAAAGTATCTCAAGGTAAGTAAGAACAAATAAAATCTAAATCCCCCTTTCCCCAGTGATCCTTTGCAGTCTCAAGTTCCTCTCTGTTTGAGCTTAAAGCTTTTGCCCTGCAGATGTCACTACTTACCTGTTTTTCCTGCCATTGCCATGCATCTGTAACTTTTTATCAATGTTTAATGTTCATATTATATTTGAACCATTATTTGACACTCCAAATCTTTAATTAACAACATTTAATTTCTCTCACACACACACGCACACACCACTTGTGAAGGACCCCCCAGATAACATATGAACATCTCATAAACCATGACTTTTTACAGGAATTTAGATTTAAGACGGCACATTTTTATCTCAGCCTCATGGCAAAGTGTGTAGAATACCAGGAAATTAGCAACATTTTCTCTCTGCCTCATGGCAAAATGAAAAAAGGTTTGTTAGTACTATATTTGGATAGTCCCAACTAGATGGTTTGTAGATGTTCAATTGAATTTTAGTCAATGCTCACCTCAGCACATTTGTTTCCTAGTCAGCTCAGGGATCTGAACCAGCAACCTTTCAGTTCCTGGCCCAACCGCCCACAATAACATTTCAACTAACCACTAACCTTAACAAGCATTTGCTTATTTTACTAGGCAAGTCAGTTAAGAACTAATTCTTATTTACAATGACAGCCTATGAACAGTGGGTTAACTGCCTTGTTCAGGGGCAGAACGACAGCTTGTCAGCTCAGGGATTCGATCCAGCAACCTTTCAGTTACAAGCCCAACACTCTAACCACTTTGCTACCTGCCACCCACATATACAGTAGTTTGTTGATAGTAGGACAATCTCGGGTAAATAAGCTGATCAGGAAGGCTAGCTCTGTCCTGGGGATGAGCCTTGACACTCTAGAGGAGGTGGCGGAGAGACGGATCCTGGCCAAACTGTTGGCCATCATGGACAACGTCACCCACCCTCTGCACGCTATGGTTATGACGCAGAGGAGCACTTTCAGTCACAGACTGATCCCACCACGGTATGCCAGAGAACGCTACAGGAGGTCCTTCCTGCCGGCGGCTATGAGACTATATAATGCCTCACCGGGGTGCCGTGCCGTCGGCAACATAGATCTGGAACTGTTGGGGTGCTAGGACCTAGTTTAACAATTATGCATCCATCCGTGAGTAACTCTGGTCCGTCAGCACTCATCCACTCAGGACCTATTTATTCATACAGGTCTGTATATACATACTCATGTACAGTTGTTATATTATATCACATGCAATATTGTAAGTAATTATTGGACGTAGGCATTCACTCAGGAATGCATATTAGTATCCTGCCAGTTGCACCTTTTCTCATTGCTTTTAGTATATCGAATGTGCAATAAGTGCAGTTGTCTGTAATTAAACCCTGGGCACTAAGGACTGTATTTTAAGGGAATTACTATTATTACCCCAAATTATATCATACACACATTTAGCTATTAAAGTATCTCTTCCTGTCATTTACCTGTACAGTTTGTGTAAACATGCAAGTATTCACTTATCTGTAAATATAACTGTATACCTAACTGTACAGCTAATTTAACCATGCAAATGTTTCACTTACCTGTTCATTTACCCAGTCTGTCTATTAAGTAAACTATTATTACCCTCGCTCATATCATACGCATTTTTAGCTACTGAAGTATTTCTCTGCCATCGACCTGTATAGTATAGTTAACCATCCAACATCCACCAATGTATAGTGTACATATTCAGCCAACCACTCATACTATGCAATGTCCTTTTATAGCTTTTTTTTGCACTCCAGATATCTTGTATTTCTATACTTTTTCATACTACCGCTCTATGTATCATGTACCGTGTATCTGTCTTTTGTGTACTTTCGTTGTGGCATTTTGCACCTGCCCTGTGTTTTTGTTGTAGCTGCTTGACAATGAAATTTCCCCCCCGGGGATCAATAAAGTACCTATCTATCTATCTATCTAATCTGTAGATCATCTATTTGGGACTATCCAAATAAAGTGTGGCCAAATTATTATTATTTTGGTTGGGGTGTCTTGCTATGCCACACACACACACACACACACACACACACACACACGTTCTACAGGTATATGTTTGAAATCAAATCAGTTGGTATTCATCGCAGCAGCATAACCTGATACAGATTATCATGGGCAGCCTGCAAGCCCTGCATGCCATTGTTAGGCCTGTCAGACAGGTTACAACCACATGTTACACCTGCTCCCTCCCTTCCTCTCTCCACATCCAAACCGTACCTAGTTAAAGATCTGGTGCACAGTGGATGTCATAATTTGGGTTATGTTACTTACAGTGCCTTTAGAAAGTATTCACACCCCTTGATTTTTTCCACATTTTGTTGTGTTACAGCCTGAATTTAAAATGGATTAAATTAAGATTTATTTTGTCACTGGCCTACACACAATACCCCATAATGTCAAAGTGGAATTATGTGTTTCTAAATTTTTACAAAATAAAAAGCTGAAATGCCTTGAGTCAATAAACATTTAACCCCTTTGTCATGGCAAGCCTAAATAAGTTCAGGAGTAAAATGTGCTTAACAAGTCACATATTAAGTTGCATGGACTCTAATAAGTTGCATGTGCAATAATAGTGTTTCAAAAAATTGAATGACTACCTCATCTCTTTATCCCACACATACAATTATGTAAGGTCCCTCAGTCGAGCAGTGAATTTTAAACACAGATTCAACCACAAAGACCACCTATTGGAAGATGGGTACAAATTAAAAAAATAAGTAATTGAATATCCCTTTGAGTGTGGTGAAGTTACTAATTACACTTTGGATGCTGTATCAATACACCCAGTCACTACAAAGATAAAGGCATCCTTCCTAACTCAGTTGCAGGAGAGGAAGTAAACCGCTCAGGGATTTCACCATGAGGCCAGTAGTGACTTTAAAACAGTTACAGAGTTGAATGGCAAAACATGCATCCTGTTTGCAACAAGGCACTAAAGTAATACTGCAAAATACAAAGTGTTGTGTTTGGGGCAAATCCAATACAACACATTACTGAGTACCGCTCTCCACATGTTCAAGCATAGTGGTGACTGGATCATGTTATAGGTATGCTTGTAATCGTTAAGGAATGGGGAGTTTTTCAGGATAAAAAAGAAACAGAATGGCAATATCAAAGGAATATCAAACTTTTTTCTGCTTAATTTAGAAGGAAAGATAAACTTGTAAAAGCTATCCCAGTAGTGATCTAAAAGTATCATAAAGTGTATAATGCTTGTACAATATGGTCCTATCAGAATAAATTCTTATCAAATTCAAAGCTCTTATTTATCTGATTTGATTGCGCCGCACTTCTTACCCACACAAAAAAAGCGTTCTCTAACGTACCCAAAATCATCTGGTGGGATTCCCTCTGGAGGGACGCGTCCAGATCCCGCTCCTATTGGCTGAGGGCTAAAGACGAATTTTCCATGTATGGATTGTTTGGTCAGGCTGCTCAGTCAGTTCAGTTCCTGTGCGGACTCATGTTTAGACAATAGCTACAGTATGGACAGAGGAACCAGGTCCTGAGGAGAATCCGTGCGTTCCTGCTTGTAAGGCATTTGGGATCCTATTGCTTATTTGGAATTTGTCTTGTTTGTTTTCTTAGAAGCCGTCCAACTGCAAAAACAAAAACGTTTTTAGTAATAGACGACTACTGAGACAGCCCCTGTTCAATACGGAATACAAGGATACATTGTAACTGTCTGGGGAAGGAGAGAAAATGGTAAGATAAGTTATCTGTTACAGACTGTTTTTTTATGGATAAAAATTTCATATGGACCTGAAGGAACACGATAATGTCTCCTCTTGAAAGGGACGTGAACGTTCTTATAGATCTCTGTTTGTTTAAGAATCTAATGGATTTTACATTTACAGTTTACATTTCCCTCGCATGTCATACAAATTTTATAAATGTCAAGATCAGCATATTCCTATTGCACAGTATAAAGTGTCAATACGAGGGGACAATGTAATTTTATGAAATATATTTTTATGTTTTAGCCTAATGACCATATCATTTTTATAAATTGTAAAATAAAGTTGATATTGCATCCTGTAAATTGTCACCAGACTGTTAGGAGAAAAGTTTAGTTTAACTTGGCTAGGTATTGAACAAGGTCATGTCGTCATGAGTCATAGCCTACTGAGGAGCTGCAAGGGTCATTTTTAGAGGCTGATGTGTAACCAATATTTTTATTTAATTTATTTAACTAGGCAAGTCAGTTAAGAACAAATTTTTATTTACAATGATGGCCTAAACCGGCCAAACTCTGACGATGCTGGGCCAATTGTGCGCCGCCCTATGGGACTCCCAATCACGGCCGGTTGTGATACAGCCTGGAATCGAACCAGAGTGTCTGTAGTGACTCCTCTAGCACTGAGACGCAGTGCCTTAGACCACTGCACCACTTGGGAGCCTGTGTATCAATAGCCTTTATGTTTTTTAATTGTCATAGAGAATAATAACATAGCTGGATGTATGACTGCCTACTTCACTGAATTATATATTTAAGTGGACAGGAATTGCAATCATGTTAGGTTTAGTTTTGCTACAGTTTAAAGTTCAATTCAAAGAATAACATGGACTAAATGCCACTTCTAGTCTCCTTTACATCATCAATCCAATCTAGCAGGTTGTATGGAATGTTGATAAGAATGCAACAACAATCCAATCCACTATTTCCCCTCTCCTATTTGAGGAGTAGCCTACCTACCATACGGCTATGATAAAAGTTATCTCTCACACACTCTCTCTCTCTCGCCCTCCCTCTCTAACAGGGCAGGATTTTGTATGTGGGTGAGAGATATAGTAAAACTTTAAACATTGACCCAATAAAATGTTTTGGACAACAGTGTGTATCAGATACCAAAGCTTTAGTAAGACATGCTAAAGATGAAACCTGGATCTTGGATCTCTTGAGATCTAGAGGGCCCAGTTGGAAACAGGCTGCCCTGTTCGATGTTAAACTGGTTTGTTTACTCTCTGTGATGTAGGTGGGTCACACTGCTCACAACTAAGCCAATGGCATAATGGAAAAAAAACATCTTTTTTAATTGTTGTCTACTCAACAACTTTCATCTCACTTACCATCAAATTATACATCTGTATGGGAGGTGTTGTTGTAAAAGAAAGGTGGCCTGCAGATACAGTTGCTATAGCAACCACCTATATTGACAGACACAGTCACATGCAGCTCCCACTTCCTATGTACAGTGTTGGTGTATGAGGCACAGTCCTACTTTGAATAAAACAGGTTGGTCATGGAAGAGGAGACATGGAGCAGTATCTGTGTGTGTGTTATCCACATGGAGAATGCGTTCTCCTGGTTACTGAATGTCATCCCAGCAGCTTAAGCGTACCGGTGAGAGTTATGGAGAAAGCTGTCTCTGTTGCATGGCCTCTTTCTTTGTGTTTAGACCACAGTTCATGAGGCCATTGCCATTGTGGCAGATATCCCACTGTTGGTATCAGCTAAAGTACTGTTTATTAGAATCCGACAAGTCAACTGCAGTATTGCATTCTCTTAAAAGGCAGAGGTTGGGTCTAATCAATTATGTATATTTTCTTTTGTTTGATTTAATTAAATTAGCAAGATTTTTTTCACATTTTGTATAATTTGTTATGCTTGAATTGCCTAAATCCACTGAATGAGGTTGCTTGACTTGTAATGTAACGTAATGTACTGTACATTTAGTGTACAAAACATTAGTAATGCCAGCTTTTTCCATGACAGACTGACCAGGTGAATCCAGGGTGATCCCTTATTGATGTCACGTGTTAAATCCACTTCAATCAGTATAAATGAAGGGGAGGAGACCAGTTAAAGAAGGATTTTTAAGCCTTGAGACAATTGAGACATGGATTGTGTATGTGTCATTCATAGGGTGAATGGGGAAGACAAAAGAGACTTTGAACGGGGTATGGTAGTAGGTGCCAGGCGCAACGCTGTTGGGTTTTTCACGCTCAACAGTTTCCTGTGTGTATCAAGAATGGTCCACCACCCAAAAGACATCCAGCCAACTTGACACAACCGTGGGAAGCATTGGAGTCAACATGGGCCAGCATCTATGTAGAACGCTTTCGACACCTTGTGATGTCCATGCTCCGGCGAATTGAGACTGTTCTGAGGGCAAAAGAGTGCAACTCAATATTAGGAAGGTGTTCCTAATGTTTTGTACACTCAGTGTATATTCTGACATTACCAACCCTATGTCCATATCCCATGCATTGTCTCTAGAACAGGTCAACCTGTTATGCAGTCACTGCTCTACTCCCAGTGTACAGTGTATGGAGCCTGCATATCTGGTTTCCCCACAAGGGAATCCAAGGAACAAACCTTGTACATAATACACACTCAGTAGCACATAACTGAGTTCTAACTATTTTACATGAGCTTCCATTGGGGTAAATCTATATGAATTTAATCATTTTTTGACAGCATCCCTTTCCGTGTTTGCTGATGGAAGAAGCGCTCAGAAAGTGACTTTTTGGACCTGAATGCCAAAACATTCAGGAGATAGAGATGCTCAATGTTGACCCATTTTACACACCCCACCATACCATGAGACACCCATTTAAAAGACATAGATATCTCATGGTATGGTGGGGTGTGCAAAATGGGTCAACATTGAGCATCTCTATCTCCTGAATGTTTTGGCATTCCGGTCCAAAAAGTCATTTTCTGAGCACTTCTTCCAACTTTGACCACCCTTATCTCTTGAAGCACTATATCTCTTTCAGACCACTTCTACAATGGGCAAATATGTATGGAAGGTTTAGTTCAAGTCAAAAGGCTTTACCCAAAATGGCTTTACCCATTGTCTTCCTGTATGAGGGTACCATAAAAGGCATTGTCCTATGACTGGACGACTACCTCTGTAGGCTCTTAGTGGTTTTAAAAACATTTGTCTTTCTCCTTCTGTAGTAGATTCCAATGAATAAACCCAGATATGAGGATAGCTAGATTCAGCATGCTGTGCGCACTCCATCTAGATGAGCCAGCATTAAGACAACTTTTAGCCTTGAGGCACAATCTGACTCACTTCAGAGGTAATATGCTGCGGTGAACCCATGTTCCCTGGATCTGCTGAAGTTGGAGATATTCTTATTTAGACTAGAGCTTGTTGGCAGTTCCCTGGCATGAGTTCTGAATTTCATGCTGAATGACCAGAAGGAAATGGAGTAGTTTCCTTCTTGTGAGGTAGCTTTAATGACAGTAGAACATATGTGCTGTGTATGCAGATCCTTTCATCAGTGACCGATTTATTAAGCATAATATTTAGTAAGCGTAGAATGGAAAGGTTGAATTCAAAACAGTATGAAACTGTTGGACACAACTGAATGTATCCTTTCAATGAACCAGGTGGAATACATTTAACATGTCTTGCATCTTAGCATTTTGCACCACTGGAAAAATTGGACATGAAAGGAGCAATTGTTTTTCCAGGTTTGCTCCAAAAGTAGTTAGCTGTTTTGTGTACAAGATCATAGTACGTCATCTGGATGTGTCAGAACCTGGCTCGTCAAAAACAGACGTTCTGTCAAATAACAAACCTTCCCCAGATATTCTCCTTTATTTAGTCTGATGATGTCAGAGATAAAGAATGAACGTAATGCACCGATGCAAAACACACTGCAGTTTCTTAGTGCAAAACTCTTCCTTTTGAAAGGCTTTTTGGGGCCACATTGAGGGAACTAATATTTGGCTTGTGTGGAGAGAAGCAGTCTGTCACTCTGACTGTCTGGAGCACCAGACGGTAGCATCACTCATAGGCCCCACTCTGCCAGATGCTGAATATTAGGTCAGTATGACAGCATATGGTTTTTATCAGCTTTTCCTACAGCGAGGTGCATGCTGTGTAACATCCCCACATTTCAAGCCTGCACTCCATTTTCAACCCTGCATTGCTGAAAAGATTTTTGCAGGAATTCAAGCACTTTTCTAGAACAGGGCGAACACACCTTCTGTAGAACTGGAGAACTCGTTAAATTTGTTCACAGGGGTCCAGTAAACCTATACCCTCCAATGTATCAATCCCACACATATTGGTCTTTGTTTAAAAAAGCTCCATCTTCATGTTCGTGGCGTTCCATAAGCCATCACACCGGTTCTGTTCCAACTCACTGACTTCCAGAACAGATGGCAGAATCAGACTGGGTCAATGCTCTGCCATTGTCCTCTGGAAGGTGTAAAATCAGATTTATCCATGGATGTTAAACGCTGGTCTGGGCTATGCTAGTCTGACAACGTTCTCACAGAAGATCCTCTGAATGATATTTACTCATTAGTTGTATGTAACCACTTGTGGTTTGTTTGTGCAAAATTAAAAGTTGAAAAGACGAATGAAACATAAAACAGGCTAAAATTGGCATTGCTTTAATTTAGCTTTTTATTGAAGGTTTAACATTTTAATTAGTTTTATGAAGAGCTGCTGTTGTCCTTATTGTCCTCAAACAGATATGCTGTTTGATGTGATGCCACATCCTGCCATGTCTTTTAAAGTGCATCACATTGGAGGATACCACTTCATGGTGACCCTTCATGATGCCATTAACACAGAAACTTCCTCTGTTTGGCACTTACTTAGTATTTCTCAGTGGCTGATCATGGTGGCAGTTTGTTCTCCAAACCAAAATACCATTGTTCTTTACTGATAAGTAAATGTTCCCTTTGTGCAATCTAATACAGCCTGCTAACTGTGGCCATTGACGCCTTTTATAATGTACGGTTACCTGTCAATCTAGTGGTTTTGGAACAAGCAAAAATATAGAGGATTCTCCTTTTAGATCCAATTGTATATACATTTTCTGCCTCACCTTTGTGTAGTGAACGTTTCAATAAATCGTTATTTTATTTTGTGCTTTCAGTGATGGCACAGTGATAATGCAGGCTTTGATATTCTTTGAAATCTGAAACACATCCCTCACAACCTGGGCCAGCTGTGAATGTGGTAGTCAGGTGAGGAACAGCCAGCTGCATTTTCCTCTCTCTGTAAAGTGATCTGGGTCTGTGTGTCCCAGTCAGCTCACTGTCAGCTCCCCCCTTCTCTTCTGGCTCGCCCAGGTTCCCTGCTGCCCAGCCCTTGGTACAGCACACCGTTTGTGAGCATGGCTCTCGCACCACTACCAACAGGACTGGGAGCCCAGCAGGCCTCTACCCTCACTGGGGCTGCAGCCCAATGGAGAGCACAGTCTGTTCTACCAGTGAATGTCTCCCATTACCTCAGTGAGGGATGGGGAGAATTGTGCCAGGCAGATCTTTGATTCCATGTAGTAGAGGCCACTTTTGATTAGACTTTGAGGCTGATGTGATATCTTCTCTCTCACAGACAATACCCACCTGTTCTAGTCTGGGCAACAATTAAACAGCTGCTATGTTTTATAGAGGTATCATGTGTAGTAAATGGAAACTCATGTTTTTCCTTGAAGTATATAGGTTTGACATATATTTTAGACAATTTCATATTGTGAGACAAAGATTTCATAACATTTGTCACTATAATTTTCCAAACTTAGTTACCATAATATCAGCCCCATTGGGCACAGCTGGAGTCTTCTGTCTGCCTCTAGGTGTTTTCTGTCTTGTCTGTGGATCTGAGCTGAAGTGACAGGGTTCTGTTTGCTCACTAATATACAGACAAACATGCCCTGAATTCCATGGGTGATGACTGCGTTTCTGTTAGGGTTGCAAAGGGTCAGAAACTTTCCTGTAATTTTCCATGGGAAGTTAAGCCCTGGAATTTGGGGAATTTTACTTAAATTCATCAAAAAAGTTAGTTTCTAACAGTGTTTACACATAAGGCAATTCTAGGTCTTGTGGCATATTTTGGTTAAGCTATCCCCAATTCAATGGAATTGCAACCCTCTGCATGCACAGTGCATTCTTCCATCACATGTACAGCTGATTTTCAAGATCTTGCACACTAATGAGATGCTTTTGAGCCCACACTTCTATACTGTCTGAGCCAAGGACTGCATGCTTCCTGGTATGTTTTGATTACAGTACTGGGTGAGGTGAATATATTGTATATGGCATACATTATTTTTTATTAACTAGTAAATAGTAGCCTACAGCAAAGGCAAAGTGTGTTTTAAATTATTCCTAACTTGTTAACAATTTCTGCTAGTTAGTTTTTGCAACCATGTGGTTTTTAGCTTGCTTGAGCCTGCTAACTGAGGAGTGTTAATTCACCTTTTCCATACGTTTCCATACATGTTTCATTTTAAAACATTTATCTTACAAAGGAGTTGTTTAATCTAACTGCTTAACTATTTATCTGTACATGGAATTGTATTTTTTACAATCTCTACAGGAAAATGCCACGGGCACTATCTGATGTGTGGAGACATTTCACTGTAGCTACTGTAGAAGGAAAACCTGTGTACATTTGCAAATACTGTGCCAAATCATATGTGAAGAATGCATCAAAGATGCAGAATCATCTGGCCAAGTGCATAAAGTTCCCTCAGTGATCACAAAAAGCAACCTCTGACAAAAGTCCCTCTACTTCTATTTGAGGTGAAAATGATGACTCAGACACCTTATCGATAGCACCTGTGTATGCAACTGGTTCACATCTGATGCTCACAGGCAATGTATTGGAAGAGATTTCATACACCCCTCCAACCAGACATGCTTTATCTACTCATTTGCTGGATGCAGAGTTCAACAGAATTCAAGTGAAGGTCAAGCAAATCATAGAGAAAGCAGACTGTATTGCAATTATCTCTGATGGATGGTTGAATGTTCGTGAGCAAGGAATAAT
This sequence comes from Thymallus thymallus, assembly GCA_023634145.1. NCBI lineage: Eukaryota > Metazoa > Chordata > Actinopteri > Salmoniformes > Salmonidae > Thymallus > Thymallus thymallus. The sequence continues at coordinate 19,607,626 of CM042380.1, read as the reverse complement.
TAACTACATCATCTCCACCCCTCAACCAGTATTCTACAAGAGCACAGACACAAGGGACAACAGACACACCGTTCTCTACATTGCAGATGAGCTGAAGGCAGTCATCAATGACCTTGGACCACAGAAGGTATTTGCACTGGTGACAGACAATGCTGCGAACATGAAGGCTGCTTGGTCTAAAGTGAGGAATCCTACCCGCACATCACACCCATTGGCTGTGCTGCTCATGCATTGAATCTGCTCCTCAAGGACACCATGGCACTGAAAACGATGGATACACTCTAGAGCCAAGGAAATGGTTAGGTATGTGAAGGGTCATTAAGTTATAGCAGCAATCTACCTCACCAAGCAAAGTGAGAAGAATAAGATAATCACATTGAAGCTGCCCAGCAACACCCATTGGGGTGGTGTTTTCATAATGTCTGACAGTCCCCTGGAGGGGAAGGAGTCTCTTCAAGAAATGGCCATATCACCGTCTGCTGATATGGACAGCCCCATCAAGAGGATCCTCCTGGATGATGTATTTTGGGAGAGAGTGGTAAGCAGCCTGAAACTCCTGAAACCTATAGCAGTAGCCATTGCACGGATTGAGGGAGACCCTGCTTGCAGATGTAAGAGAAGAAAACTGCAGTTCTGAAATGCATCAAAAAGCGTGAAGCCCATACATGCCGCAGCATACATGTTGGACCCCAAGTATGCTGGCAAGAGCATCCTATCTGGTGCAGAGACCTATGGTGTCATCACTACTGTGCCTCGCCACCTTGGCCTGGATGAGGGCAAAGTTCTTGGCAGTCTTGCGAAGTACACTTCCAAGCAAGGGCTTTGGGATGGAGATGCAATATGGCAGTCATGCCAACATATCTCATCAGCCACCTGGTGGAAGGGACTTTGTGGATCTGAGGCTCTTTCCCCTGTTGCCTCCATCATCCTCCAAATCCCACCAACATCAGCTGCCTCAGAGCGCAACTGGTCCTTGTTTGGGAACACACACACCAAAGCACGCAACAGGCTGACCAATACAAGGATTTAAAAATTGGTTGCCATCTGGGCAAATTTGAGGCTTTTTGAGCCTGACAACAAGCCATCCTCAACAAGGTTTGAAAGTGACAGTGAAGATGAAGCCTCAGAGTCTGATGTTGAAGAGGTGGACTTTGAGGAGGTCAAGTGAGAAGACATGGAAGCCTGAGAGGAAGACAACCAAAGCTTTTAGACTATCATTTTACAGATGTATGTTGAAAACGTTTTTGGGAGATGCGATGGATCATTGGGGATTATTCAATATTCCCTTTCTTTTGTTGTTCAGTGAAATCATCCCATCTGCAGAGTCAACTCATTTAATTAAAGTTAAATTCGTAACTGTTTTTATTTCTATTGGAAGGATTTAATCATTTGCAAGTATGTCTACTTATGATAAGGTAAAGGGTTTATGTTTCTGTCTCTGTATGATATGGTAAATATATGCAATGCAAAAAACATCTACATTTAAATGGTATTAAAATGAATTCCCATATATTACCTCTGAATATTCTCCAAAATGTGCAACCCTAGTTCCAGTATAAGGATAGCTCATCTCCCAGGTCTATCCATCTCTTTCCTGGATGCACAGATTAATCATCAGTCACATGTTAATGTTAATGTCACTTTAGCGTTACTGGTGCATAACTGTAATAATTCTTATTATAAACTGGTTGGTTTGAGCCCTGAATGCTGATTGGTGTATTTAAGCATTAAGGCCCAAGGGGTTGTGGTATATGGCGCAATGTGGAGTGCCTGGATACTGCCCTTAGCCGTGGTATATATACCACAAATATTACTATTATAAACTGGTTACCAACATAATCAGAGCAGTAAAAATAAATGTTTTGTCATACCCGAGGTGAACGGTCTGATATATATATATATATATATATATATATATATATATATATATATATATATATATATATATATTTTTTTTTTTTATGAGTATAATTTTTTTTGTAACCTTTTTATTTAACTAGGCAAGTCAGTTAAGAACAAACTCTCAATCAAGGCCGGTTGTGATACAGTCTGGATTTGAACCAGGTTGTCTGTAGTGACGCCTCTAGCACTGAGATGAAGTGTCTTAGACCACTGTGCACTTGGGAGCCCACTGCTGTCATCCAATCAGCATTCAGGGCTCAAACCACCCAGTTTATAGTAGGCCCTATACTAAAGGTATTACAAAACATTTCATTTACTGCTGTATTTACGTTGGTAACCAGTTTATAATAACAGTAAGGCACCTCGGGGGTTTGTGGTATATGGCCAATATACCATGGCTAAGGGCTGTATCCAGGTTCTCTGCGTTGCTTCGTGCGTAAGAACAGCCCTTAGCCGTGGGATATTGGCCATATACCACACCCCCTCGGGCCTTATTGCTTAATTATAAACAAGTAGCACCACAGTGAGAGACAAGTACATGCTCTAGATGTCCTAATTTGCATGATCTGTTTTCCTTATTTTGTGATTGGTTGCTTTTCCTTTGTAATTTTCAACAGAGATCCACTGTCTACTGTCTCCCACACTAAGGAGGTGGAACTCTGTTCAGCAAGCTCTGACCTAATAAATAAGTAAACACACCCCTATCTTAAGCTTTTATTTGCATGTTTTTTTCTCACCTGTCAGGACAGCTGTGGAGAGGAAAAAAATGTCACGCTCTGCTGGAGCTGAGTTCCCTTTATTTGTTCAGCTTCTTTCCTTCCCACTGTCGCATTATGTCAAAAGATCATTGGCCTCTGATTCAGTGTTTGGGCTCCAGCACTTCTCCATGTAGACTTTATCAACCCGTCTGTCTCATTCACCGTGGCCTAGGTCACCATTGTTTTCACCCTGCATTACTTCTCAGATGAAGTCTAATGGCTCATTATGGCTTTCCTATAATCATAAACTAGCACACAATTGTGCCACACAGTTTCCCCACTGTATTGTGCCAGTAATACCCATAATCTCATTACTGTAGTTATGCATGGCTTAGCTGTCCATATTACTGAACCAAACATCAATGAAAATATCTAAAGGGTGTTATGTAGCTCTGCTATCCATTAGCAATTCTATAGTGACCAAGAAAATATATGATTAATGTCAGAGAATCAAGAGACCGTCAGCTGGAAATAATTGAAACTGTTCTATGTAGTTCCCTTTAAAGCTGGAGAAGACTACAAACACCCTGCTGCAACATCTATCATTTTTATTCTTCTCACATTTTTACTGCACCAAAACCCTTTGAACAAAGATTGTATATGAGAAATGTGTCCAAAGGATTGCAGTGAAACCTGTTATGTGAACATTTGCTTTGTGACAGTGAAGTGGATTATGATTCAATAAGGTTGTCTTTGTAGAATGCAAATGGTTGACATTGGATTCATTGGTCGTATTCAGAACAGTAAGTCATGAAACTGTATTTAGGATACATTTTTGATGTGCGTGTCTGTAGCAGTGACTGAGTTTGATCTCTTTTTCCAATTCTTTTTTAGACCTGGTAGACCAAGTAAGTCGGTGACAAAACAAAGTATTCCAGAATAAGTGTTTTCTATTAGAAACACAGTGACAGACAGCAGCCTCATACCCAGTCCCAGACAGTAAATGGATGGTTGTGTCAAGTTAAGGTCTGTGCCAGTGTTCTGTTGGGTAGGCCAGGTTACTAGGCCATACCTTTCATTGTTGATGACTTCCTGAGTGTTTAACGTCAGCTCAGATGGGAGTTGTGCTGCTCTTGGACGTCAGCCAACACCCATTTCCCGGAGCGGCTGGGAGTAAGATGCTCTAACCGGCACCGTTACTCTGTCTGTTTTCTATGCCATCAGGAGTACATACAGCCAATCATCTCTCTGATGCTACCATCCTGAGCCATGATAGATCTAGCTCTACTGTTCCTAGACCTCCCTGTTTATTTGTATGCGCCCAGTTGAGTTTGAGTACGACTATGGTGAATGCTCACTCTTTTTATTTCAGGCCCAAAACAGAGGTTGAGTTCTTGCTAGTGTTTTAATCAAGTTCCGTGTCTGGCTTTGATTATCTTCTCAGTTATGCTTCCCTTTTGTGGGTTGCTAATATATCTTAAAAGCTGTTGTATATCTGTTTGAATCTGACAAACTTTGTTTATGGCAGGCTGTAATTTATGCTCTCTAGTAGTGGACTTACTGTACAGATGGCTCCTAGTTTGGATTGTTCTCTGTATACGTACACAGCAGCAGCAAGGCCCAAAAAACAAATATTGACTTGTATAAAGTCCCTATGTGTTCGTTCACCTCTGTCAGACAGCTTATCGCACATCTGATGTTATTGACACAGGCGGTTTGTGTCTTTGTGTCCTCTTAGTGAAATTAATGTGTTCTCTGCTGTTGCCTGTTGGACTGATCACTATGTCCTGAAAGGACTGGTTCATAAGCAGAGGAAGAAAATGAGCCATACATCCACTGTATAAACTGGCCCCTTTTTTTCTATTTATACCTTGAACAAGCACAAGGCATGCTTTTCTTCACACCTAGCCAGCAACACTCCTTATGACAAGGTTATTTTTCTTTCTTTTCACATTTCTTTCTGACGTGCCGCACCACCCCCCACCACTGCCTGAATCCCTTCTGTTCTATCACTGTCGAAGATATCTCTCTCACTCTCCATTGCAGTGATAAAACTCCAGGTGCTGAAAGCACTTAACGTGTCTTAGAGAATATATATCCGCCTCTCTTTGCTCCAGGCACATGTAACAGTATGTCTGACCTTCACAGACCTATCCCACAATAACTTGAGGCACTCTGGGCTCATTTCAGCCATGTTATGACAGAACAGTACTGTACCCAGGACCCAGACAGTTTTGGTAGTGGCCCTCCCTATTCTCTTTCCCTTATTCAGGAGTTGTCCTGTCTAGGCCTGGGAGGTCCTTTGTCATATCTGTTTAAATGGGGCAATTAGTCCACACCATAACCCATGACTGCTACTGGGCTAAACCTCACTAATTCAGTGGAGGGTTTGCTGTTTATGGCAATTGACTCTCCTCCTGGCAACAGTCTCATCACGAGGAGATACCAAACTTCTTACTGATGTAAATGATGCAGGAGGTGTCTCAGACCCTGAGGATGGAGGCTTTACAATGTCATGAAAGATTTATGGAGTTGATTTCTAAAGGTCTATCTTCAAGATATCCAGTGGATATTGAGAAGTGGTTTGATCCTGGCTAGCAGCTGATGTCACAGCTGAGAAGCAGCATTTGGCCTAATCCTTCCGTCATAGAGGTTTTCTTTGAGAAAACGTCATTTATACTATAAATACATGTTTTTTATTTGTTATTTTTATTGGAGGGTTCCTAGCTGGGAGTTGTGTGACTGAAACCTGAGACTGGTCTGGAAAAATAGTAGCTGCTGTATGGCACAGAAAATGGTACAAATGAGTGCCCGCTGCAAATGTTTTGTTTACATTCAAGCAGCTGGAAAAATAGTAGGCCTACCCACAGTGACATATAGCTTTTTTAGGCTTTCTAAGTTCCACCCTATACCATAGCATGTGATATTACATTTAATTATTATTTTTGTGTGGCTAGAAGTGAATCTTAACATAAACATTATCATGTATTGAAGGGGGAATTATAAACTGTAGATGTATTCTCATGAAATGTGACATTTAACATGTTTCCATGGATCAGTACATTGAAACCTCTCCTCCTATCTCAGCTTACACCTCTCCTTATCTCTCTGTTTGCTCTCCCTGGGGGTGACACAGCTACCCAGCCCTACCTAGCCCTGCCCTGCAGGCTACAGCTCTCTCCAGCTCACACTATCCTCAGCTACCATCTAGAGTTGATTTAGTACCATTACGTGAACCAACTCTTGGAAAAATGGAGCCTCTCTTTTTACTTGTCTTGGGTAAAATCGTAAACGTACGTCAGCACTGGCCCAGATAAACAGTATAAGAACTTGGACAGTTAAGGAGTAGTGGTGGTTTTCTCTGCATTATTGATGTTGGTATATCTTTTCTAAGCAGGTGACTTCAGGGTAAGATGCACAGCAGAATGAGAGAAGCACTGCAGCCTGAATGATCATGTCTACCAACTCTACCTAATAGATCTAGAGACCAAACTGCATGTTTACATGTGTTAATGTCTCTCAAACACTGAATTTACTTTCAATCGGTGTAAGTCATATGTTCATGCCTATGAGCTTTGGTAGCTGGGACTGTTTCCACTGGCATTAGGCTCTGGGTATTTTCATTAATGGGGAGTTATGGGTGCCAGGCTAAGAGACCCATACAGGGTCAGAAAGGGTTTTACTTATTGATGCGAGACAACTATTAGTCCAAGTCTGGGTAGTGTTCTTAGGCTTGTCATGGACGTCTCCTCTACTGGCATGGTGCTGAGCAGTGGTGAAGCTGGTTCCCCATTGGCTATACCCTGGGTATTGCTGCCACTCAGACAGCAGGCGCTGCCATAGTGACCATGGTCCAGTCTGGATCCAGATCCAGGTGAGGAAGAGGCTGCTGTCTAGGGTGCTCTGTGACCCTAATGAATATCCCATCCCATGGAATGTATGTATGTATGTATGTATGTATGTATGTATGTATGTATGTATGTATGTATGTATGTATGTATGTATGTATGTATGTATGTATGTATGTATGTATGTATGTATGTATGTATGTATGTATGTATGTATGTATGTATGTATGTATGTATGTATGTATGTATGTATGTATGTATGTATGTATGTATGTATGTATGTATGTATGTATGTATGTATGTATGTATGTATGTATGTATGTATGTATGTATGTATGTATGTAAGAGACACTAGTCTGAATCATCATCATCATCATCATCATCATCATCCAGGGGCTTTTCAACCGCTCTCTTTAATGATTGCTTTATTTTCTCCTCTTGACTTGTGGAAGGTTTATTCTCTGTCAGCACTCTGTTCCTGGTACTGCTCTGAAATGAGTGGTTTTTAAAAGTGCAGATTCAGCAGTTACTCCAGAGCAGTGATAACCAGGTGGAAGCATTGCTTAGTGTTGGCCTTGATTTAGTTCTATTTAGTTTATGTCAGTTAAACGGGCAATCCGCAGTTGAAATAATAACAAAGCGCCCGTTTCAGTAAAAAGCTGAGGGATGGGGCTGGAGAAATGTAACCACTCTCAAATTCATAGACTGAGCTATGGGTGGAAGGACTGACCATCCATGATATCAACATGATAGTTTGAACTGTATAGTGTTTGTTTACATTTAATTTGTTTACAAACATTGAAGTAAAATAGAACCAGGAAGTATTGGTTTAGGTCACAATGGGAATTCATATCAAATGGACAGAGCCATGTAGTGTCGGTAGGTGATTAGTTAGAACAGAGAAATGTGTTGCTCTAGTTTAGTCAAAGGTCATAGCTGATGTATGGCTGTATGACCTTGCTATGACCCAGGGTCATGGAGAAAGGAAGTACTAACTGACATCGTGCCTTCCAGTGATAGATATAGTGTGGGTGGGGTGGAGGATCACAGAGTATTTTCTTCAAGGTTTGAGGTGGGGGGGGTTGATTTTTTATTAATCAACAAAATGCATGAAGGCATTTCTTACTGTAAGACTTAGTATTTCGACAGAATGTGCTTCTGTCCAAAGCTTCTCAAATCTGTTTAAATTAACTCAAAAAAATATTTTTTAATCCTAATCCTTCTCTGGGGAGGGAAACCTGACTGAGAAAGGAGCTGCTTTCAGAAATCAGGTCAACTAAACTGCTACATGGTAGCACATGTCTGCACTTATCCAACACTGGGTAAATCCCTTGCATGAACAAAATACATGTGTAGCCTGATCCTGGCCACATCCCAAGCAATATCCACCAAGATGCCAGGATTTTAGTACAGTTTAGCTATGGGGCATTTCCATGTAGTCCAAGACAGTACAGTTGAAGTCGGAAGTTTACATACACCTTAGCCAAATACATTTAAACTCAGTTTTTCACAATTACTGACCTTTAATCCTAGTGAAAATGCCCTGTCTTAGGTCAGTTAGGATCACCACTTTATATTAAGAATGTGACATGTCAGAATAATAGTAGAGAGAAATATTTCTTTCAGCTTTTATTTCTTTCATCACATTCCCAGTGGGTCAGAAGTTACACTCAATTAGTATTTGGTAGCATTGCCTTTATATTGTTTAACTTGGGTCAAACGTTTCGGGTAGCCTTCCACAAGCTTCCCACAATAAGTTGGGTGAATTTTGGCCCATTCCTCCTGACAGAACTGGTGTAACTGAGTCAGGTTTATAGGCCTCCTTGCTCGCACACGCCTTTTCAGTTCTGCCCACAACCTTTCTATAGGATTGAGGTCAGGGCTTTGTGATGGCCACTCCAATACCTTGACTTTGTTGTCCTTAAGCCATTTTGCCACAACTTTGGAAGTATGCTTGGGGTCATTGTCCATTTGGAAAACCCGTTTGCTACCAAGCTTTAACTTCCTAACTGATGTCTTGAGATGTTGCTTCAACATATCCACATAATTTTCCTTCCTCATGATGCCATCTATTTTGTGAAGTGCACCAGTCCTTCCTGCAGCAATGCACCCCCACAACATGATGTTGCCACCCCCGTGCTTCACGGTTGGGATAGTGTTCTTCGGCTTGCAAACCCTTTTTCCTCCAAACATAACGATGGTCATTATGGCCAAACTGTTCTATTTTTGTTTCATCAGCCCAGAGGACATTTCTCCAAAAAGTACAATCTTTGTCCCCATGTGCGGTTGCAAACCGTAGTCTGGCTTTTTTATGCCGGTTTTGGAGCAGTGGTTTCTTCCTTGCTGAGCGGCCTTTCAGGTTATGTCAATATAGGACTCGTTTTACTGTGGATATAGATACTTTTGTACCTATTTCCTTCAGCATCTTCACAAGGTCCTTTGCTGTTGTTCTGGGATTGGCACTTTTCGCACCATAGTACGTTCATCTCTAGGAAACAGAACGCGTCTCCTTCCTGAGCGGTATGGCGGCTGCATGGTCCCATGGTGTTTATACTTGCATACTATTGTTTGTACAGATGAACGTGGTTTGGAAATTGCTCCCAAGGATGAACCAGACTTGTGGAAGTCTACAATGTTTTTTCTGAGGTCTTGGCTGATTTCGTTTGATTTTCCCATGATGTCGAGCAAAGAGGCACTGAGTTTGAAGGTAGGCCTTGAAATACATCCACAGGTACACCTCCAATTGACTCAATTGATGTCAATTAGCCTATCAGAAGCTTCTAAAGCCATGACATCATTGCATACATACATACATACATACATACATACATACATACATGCATACATGCATGCATGCATGCATGCATACATACATACATACATACATACATACATACATACATACATACATACATACATACATACATACATACATGTAGACTGTGCCTGTTTAAAGGTACACTAATTTAACTTCTGACACACTGGAATTGTGATATAGTGAATTGTAAATTAAATAATCTGTTGTTGGAAGAATTACTTGTCATGCACAAAGTAGATGGCCTAACCGACTTGCCAAAACTATACTTTGTTAACATGAAATCTGGAGTGGTATGTAAACTTCCGATTTCAACTGTACACGCAAACCGGCTTTGGACACTACAGCTGGGTTTATGTGTCTTAGTGAGGTTTACTGTAGACTCTACGTCCAATAGCCTATGTCTTCATCAGGACCAAGAGGCTTAGAACAAGTTTTTAGTGCAAACTGCATGAGAGGACCATCTTTGCTTGGTCCTGGGCCAAACCACAACATGCTGGACAGCTCAGCCTGCAAGGCAGCTGTGGGAGGGAGGGAGGGAGGGAGGGAGGGAGGGAGGGAGGGAGGGAGGAGGCTGCACATCAGTCATTTATTGTTTTGTAATATGATATCACAGTTATTCAATTTATCTTTTTAGCTGGCAAAGACTATGAAGGAAATATTTGAAGCTGTTTCAAATGTCATATTTTCATGTTTCAAATCTCCAAACACTCAAATTACCACTCTTGTAGTCATCAATGATCTAGGCTAGTGAAAGATAATCAGATTTATCAAATGGAGGAGAGAGTTTATTCTCATAGATTCTTACTTGAAAGCGATCCATTTTTGTAGTAGAGTGCAGCACCCAGAAAGTAGTCTTCTTAACACATGGTGGGCTCTGTGTCAAATCCAGGGTTGGGGGGGGGTGGATTTCTGATTGTTAAACTGAATCAAACCCAGCCATTTCCTGAGCTCAGCTCCGCTCGGCACTCTCCATATATGGTAATGGTATTTGCATGAAAAAAAGCCTGACATTATGAATCTGGGGCTGGTGAAGAAATTCCTCAAATGCTGTCGGGTTAACTTTAAAGAAAAGGTCTGGTCCCAAACCTGGGAGACTTTAGTAGGGAGTTGATTGTTATTTCAGAGCGAGAATGAGATCAACTAATGAATCAGGTTAATCCCAGATCTCTTTGGACAAAGGTCCCATCATGTTGTCCGAACCTCTGGCAGTCTCTATGGGGGTGCCACAGGGTTCAATTCTTGGGCCGACCCTAATCTCTGTATACATAAATGATGTCGCTCTTGCTGCTATCATCACTACTCTTGATGGGTCTGACTTAGAATATGTGGACACCTACAAATACCTAGGTGTCTGGTTAGACTGTAAAAACTCTCCTTCCAGACTCACATTAAGCATCTCCAATACAAAATTAAATCTAGAATCGGCCTATTTCGCAACAAAGCCTCCTTCACTCATGCTGCCAAACATGCCCTTGTAAAAAGGACTATCCTACTGATCCTTGACTTCGGCGATGTCATTTACAAAATAGCCTCCAACACTCTACTCAGCAAATTGGATGTAGTGCCATCCGTTTTGTTACCAAAGCCCCATATACTACCCACCACTCCGACCTGTACGCTCTCGTTGGCTGGCCCTCACTACATATTCGTCACCAAACCTACTGGCTCCAGGTCATCTATAAGTCTTTATTAGGTAAATCACCGCCTTATCTCAGCTGGCGGGTCACCATAGCAACACCCACCCGTAGCATGCGCTCCAGCAGGTATATTTCACTGGTCATCCCCAAAGCCAACACCTCCTTTTGCCGCAATTCCTTCCAGTTCTTTGCTGCCAATGACTGGAACAAATTGCAAAAATCCTTGAAGCTGGAGACTACCATCTCCCTCACTAACTTTAAGCATCAGCTGTCAGAGCAGCTTTCCGATCACTACACATGTACACAGCCCATCTGTAAATAGCCTACCCTACTACCTCATCCCCATATTGTTATTTTTGCTCATTTGCATGCCAGTATCTCTATTTGCAGACCATCATCTGCACATCTATCACTCCAGTGTTAATGCTAAATTGTAATTATTTCGCCACTATGGTCTATTTATTGCCTTACCTTCCTAATCTTACTACATTTGCACACACTGTACATAGATTTTCTATTGTGTTATTGACTGTACGTTTGTTTATCCCATGTGTAACTCGGTGTTGTTGTTTTTGTCGCACTGCTTTGCTTTGTCTTGGCCAGGTCGCAGTTGTAAATGAGAACTTGTTCTCAACTGGAATACCTGGTTAAATAAAAGGTGAAATAAATAAATAAAATAAAAATACTTCCTGGTATAAAGGTTGTTTTGACATCTGTGAAACACATCATATAAATGTGACTGGAACTGTACAGAAGCAAAGATCATTAGTTATGACTGATGCTCTGTAGAATGCTGTTACTAAGGGTGGTCTGTGTGTAGAAGGTGGTTGTTAAGATGTGCTCAGAGGGAAGTCAGTGCTGGTTCCATGGTGATGTTATTATTGGTAGCTCCCAGTCCCATCTGTCCCCCTAAGGGACTGTATGCTCTCAGACCTCCAGGATGGACTGACTCACCTCTACTTTTCCACTAACCTTGTAAGTCACTTACCAGAGAGAACAGCATCCAGTTCTAGATCTCAGTCAAAACACATTGGTAGATTCCACAGCATCCAACAAGCAGTCAAAATGATTGGCTTTATAACCACTGTCATCAATAAGCTATTATACATTAGTCTCAATGTATACAAGCTATTTTATTGATGTTAGCAAATGATTGTAAACATCTCAAAGTGTTCTCCTCTAACCCCCATGGAAAATACAGCAACAGGATAAATATAGCACTCTAAATAGCCTAACGTGGTACTATTTAGATGTTGGATGTAGGGTTGTGTCCTACAGCATAAATGGGACCGGCTTTAATACGATTTGCCTGGAGTTGGGCTATAGATCTGGGCTGTTGTATGCATATTTGTGGTGGGCTCCAAACTGTGACCTCTGTAGTAGATTCCAAGCACAATGCAGTTAATGTCATTGCTACTGCATTCAAGCATGATAATGAGATGAAGCCGATGTGTTGGATTTCAGATGAGTATGGAAATAACAGAGAAGCTCAGTATAATATGACATTATTATATGGCATTGATTAACTAGTCATTTTCTTCTGAATGTTTAGGATAGCTGCCTGGCCGACTGGACTGTTTCTCCCTCACATGGCTGTTCATTGTAAAGGCCTCTGTGAACCTCTGACTTGGCTCATGCTTTATCCAGCGCATGTGGAGAAATTGTACAGTTACTGTCCCTAAGTGCAGCTGTGTGTGTGTGTGTGTGTGTGTGTGTGTGTGTGTGTGTGTGTGTGTGTGTGTGTGTGTGTGTGTGTGTGTGTGTGTGTGTGTGTGTGTGTGTGTGTGTGTGTATATTCTGTCTGAGTGAGGGTAAGTCAGTCTCACATACTATGATTGTGATGTAGTCAAACATGAAAATACAGTATAACAAATTTGCTGTCTGTGACCAGGTGAAAAAACCTTTCCAAGCCAAACCTTCATATCATAACTGCTACACACAGCCTATATCGTTGTCACCATATTAGCTAACATCATAGTCAACATAGCTACTAGAACTAATGCATTAGTAAACCCGCTACAATCATGCAGTACAGTCAGCAAGCAGTTTAGCAGTTATACTGGCGGGCCTCTGTGGTAATAAATTAATAAAAACAAAAGTTAACCTTGACTTGGAAACAGGGCCTAAAATTAACACCCACCACCTGCCAAATGCGGGTAGATTTTGGCATTGGCGGGTAAGATGTCTATTTCACCAATTATATAAAAAAATCCATTTTAGAATAAGGCTGTAATGTAACAATGTGGAAAAGGGTAAGGGGTCTGAATACTTTCCGAATGCACTATATATCTTCAAATTCCTGAGACAGCAATTTCCCAGTGTCCCATCAATATTCTCTTCATTCACACATCATCTCCATCGATGTGTTTATGAGCTCCAAGGGTCTGGGATCACATGTAATGCACCCTGCTCAGCTCGCCAATGAGTGGAGAAAGCAGCCTTTTCTTCTTCTGTTTAAAAAGAGTAGTAAAACATGATAATAGGAACAGTCTGGAAAATTAACAGAGCAGTAATTTATGTCTCGGCTCCTGAGTGAAAATGTACAAGGAAATAGTCTGAGAAGCTATTAACATTACTCACTATATTCCATGCTAAGAGTGAGTTTGTAAAGAGAGGTTGTGGTATTTATTTTGTTGGTGTAAGAAAATTGAGCCACACCTGAGAACGTTAAGGGTTCATTTGAGCAGTCTCTGCTTGACTTTGTACAAGTCAATTACTGAAAGTTACCATGGCTTTCCATTGGTCAATTAAATCTACTGTGTTGTTACTTTATTTCCCTGTAATTTCACCATGGTTTTGCTCTGTGTTGCTTTGGAAGAGAAAGTGAATCTTACTGCAACTGTGCTTTTTGTCTTCAACCACAAATGGCCATTTAACAGGTGATTGTCACATTGCACCATTCAGTCTGTTGTAGCCTATTGGAATTTGAAATGTGGAAGTGTTGCTGCCATCTAATGTATGCACAAGCCCTTTTCAGTCTGAACTGCTTCAAAAGTTTAATCAAAGCATTCCAGAACCAGGAATAAAAACCAGGAGTAGAAATACAGTCTGTAAAGGTGCACTCCAGTTGAAAGGTAAACTAAAATAGTATGGGGGATTTAAAATGCTCTTTCTCTGTGGAATCAGGAGGCAAACAAAGTGTTAAATGGCATTGAGATGTGTCCAGTGTTGACTCATGTCCTGGATCTGGTCTGTGACTGTGATTGGTTCTCCATCCAGGAGAAAGAGACTCACTCCTCACAGCACATTGTAATCCTTTTCACAGTAGCCAGATGACATTGACTCACAACACATGATGAATGACCTAAAGCTTTCTGGAGATCCGATCTCAGCAACAACAATCTAACTGGAACAGAGGATGGAAAGGAAGAGAGAGGGAGGGGAGGTAAAGATCTGACAGCAGTCAGAACACAACATCACACTGAAAGCACTTTTGGGAATCTTGACCTTGCACCTATTAGAAGTGCAAAATCAAAACTCTGTCTGCATGGGTGAAAGTTAGTTACTCAGGGGAAAGCCCAAGTTAATTTCAGTTGTTGGACAGTTTTCTGTAGGCTAAACGTTTCGGCTGCCTACTCCAGTACTCTCACCAAATATGATGATTTCAGTTCTAGGTAAAGGCATGCTTCTGGTAAAGAAGTTTCTATGAGATTATAGGACCAGGATTTGTTCCTGGTCAGGTTTTGCAGTCAGGAAAAACTCCTAGCCTTTTTATTCTGTCCATAGTTGATGCGGCTGCGAGCAGTATGAAGGCACTAGTCTGAAGGCACTAGTCTGAAGGCACTAACATATGTATATTGTGTTCTGTGTGTTCCAGGGGAGCCGGGGCCACTACCGGTACCACTGGCAGAGCCACAATGTCAAGCAGAGTGGAGTGGACGACATGGTGCTCCTCTCCAAGATCAACGAGGACGCCATTGTGGATAACCTCAAGAAGAGATACATGGACGACTACATCTTTGTATCCTTCACATGAACACACTGTTCACACCTAGATAAAGAATGACTAAACCCTGCCATTGGCACATTCCCACTGTTCCCAGAATAACTGAGTGATCATTCACAGTGCTATAATCACTCAGATGAATGATCTAGTGTTGGAGGCTCCAGACGCTGGGCTACTCCTACCCTGTACCGCCAGTGGAGAGGGGGAGACGGGCCTCTTTGTACCCCTATCTGAACCCCTGAATTCTACTTCCTTCTCCTCCAGGCTGGAATGGATCTTAATCAGGTTTACTCTGGTTTGATCTCACCATGCAGCAATATGGAAAGAGGATGGTGGGGTTGGGGGAAGGATTGCTGAGAATTGTACAGTACGTCTTTCACAGTGACTGTAGGCATGTGCAGCTACTTTCCCATAACAATTGTAATGGTTTTGATGAAGACAGTGTGTGTCTGTGCTGAGAGCATTCAGGGCCAGATCTGTAAATTCCCCAGGCCCTATAGGCCTATACAATCCCTAAGAAGACTAGCTAGAGTATTCAGCTTCACTCTTACAGACCTCAAGAATATATTGATATTCAACATTTTCATATACTGCATCCAAGTAGGGTTGAAATGTTTGGGTCTCTGAAGGACCCTTTTGATGGAAAATGTTCAAAGTTCTCGAAGGAGGTTGTTAATTAAAACCTCATCTGTGTCCTGGCAGTATTTAGGATTATAGAGTTGAGCGGATACTGGCCGTTTTAGATTGAAAACTCTGAGTCAATCCTCTGATTGTGGTCAGAAAATAGCAACAACACCCGAGTGTTCCAGCCAGTGGCGTACTGGGGTTGGGGTCACTGCAGGGCACCCTCAATGCCAGCTTTATGTGCCGGGAGCTGCTTTGGGCTGCAGGGCCAAAACCTCACATCACTACACTGCTGGGCTGTTCACTCTGATGTGTGAACACTGTGTCTTTACAAGGCTTGGACCCAATCATCACACACTCCAGTGCTACCACACAGATGCACGTTGTGATGACGTCATGTGCCCAATTACTCACAGTTAGGTCATTTTTCTCCATCTACTCCAAGAGGGACTACATCAAGATGTATAAATATGTTATGAAAATGCATTGTCTTAAATAGTAAAATGAGTGGAGTGTTGTCATTGGTGCTCAATGCAGATGACTAGTGAGCTCTGGGAATACATTGTGTTATTTCATTATGTTAGTCACTGGGACCTGAACAGTTGATATTACTGGTACATATATGTCATTAGTATGACCCTTAACCCATAACCTCTACAGACTTACATTGGCCCTGTGCTCATCTCTGTCAACCCATTCAAGCAGATGCCATATTTTGGGGACAAAGAAGTGGAGATGTATCAGGGCGCGGTGAGCAGCCTTTTCTCTTTGGACAGGAGGATGAGACAGGGTTCCAATAGGCTTTTCTCTAAAACTCTGCCATCAATGTGTTCAACTTGTATCCTAATTGTTTGCAAAACGTCACCTCATAGCAGCTTAGAGTAATTGTACTTGGAAAAGTTAAGATAAGTCATGTTTTTACGATGATGTTAACAGTTGGAAGAACAAAGCTTTAAATTAACTGGGTTAGGTGTGGATCAAATACCTTTTCCAGCAGCTCCCCTTAGTTGGAGCAGATGTAGAAACTTGCCTTACCGATTGAAAAGGCATGGCAATACCTTCAGTACAGCCTGTTCAAGTCTGTATTATTTTAAGTGTTCTTGGCCAGCATACTGAAAGTGGCCTTGGCTGCCAAATCAGACGTTAACTATGCTTGATAAACAACAGTTAGCCCACTGACTTTATTACTTAATTACATTAATTACTCCTAATTCTTTACAGTCTTGCCTTTACAGTCAGTTTTCCACTTAGGACCAAGAAAATGGACCCACACAGTTTTTTACGAGATATTCTTAGATCCTGATCTCTGTTGAACCCCCAGGCCCAGTATGAGAACCCTCCTCACATCTACGCCCTGGCAGACAACATGTACAGAAACATGATGATAGACAGGGAGAACCAGTGTGTCATCATTAGGTGAGTCTGCCTGCCTGCTTGTCTCATTCTTGTGTATCAGGCACCTCCTCTCCCTTTCAGTGTTTGTATGGGGAGAAAGGGCATCAACTGACAACCATAACAACAGAGTTGGTATGTGGAAAATGCCTGTGAATGAGGGAGAAGTCGAGAAGGAGAAGTCGAGAGGAAGGGAGGGGTAGGGGGAGACTGCATGGTGACACAGGTGGAGGAGTGCTGCTGTTGAATGTGATTATAATAGATAAGAAGGGAACCAACACACCCAACAGGATCCACCACCTGACTGGGAGGAGTGCTGCTGACTGACCGTGCCTTGCTCAGTCTGGGTTCTTCAACCAGAGTCTTAATCCACCCTCCTTATATCACAGCTTACTGGTAAAGGCAAACTGGGAAATGCGCCTTCAAGTCAAAATATATGGCCTCAAGGCTCTTTTCTTGTGGCAGCTGGCTGATTTTAGAAACATTTCTCTAGATGAGCAATGAAACAAAACACAGTATCTATTTATGCGTTAGCTTCCTGCTTTTATAAAATAGGAATTGCACCTGCATAGTACTTTACTTTGTGGCATGGAGGGACTGTTCCTCTTCTGTAATGGATTGAGAGCGGAAGAGTAGTGACAATTAATACATTTGGGAGTTTACTGTATATTACACTCAGATACGGATTATTCGCTTCAGACAGACAGAGGATCACAACACTGTTTGAGAACTTAATGGACTCTTTGGTCATGTCCCAAATACAGCTTCCTTTCCTCTTTAGACCACTCAGCTGAGAAGACTTAACAGTTGAAAGCAATATCATTGAACCAAACCAAAGTCGGTCTCACCCAGCAGTGGTCAAGAAGGAAATGTAAAGTGGCCTAACTGGCCATTTAAAATGTGTTTGGTCACAGCCCTGGATTCCTGAAAGCTAGTGGTAGTCCAGAGATCCTTCCCCAGTGTTTTGAAGCCCATAGTGGGTAACATTACTGTACAATAGGTTCCCATGGGAGGAGGCCTCCCAAGGGAAAAGTGTTGTCTCATAGTTGGGGCTTTATGCTGTGGGCCCCGGACGGTTACTGTAGTGCTTACCTCATGGCGAATGGCCCCTGGTTCAGCACTTTCCTCCTGTTGTTTAGACAGCCAGCAGCTGCCAGTACAGTTTCCCACATAAAAGGAATGTAAGTGGATCTGTGATGCACCAGATCAGCAAACAAAGCCCTCCATGAAATTGCTGTCCAGGCAGTGTGGTCAGCACTGGCAGTGTGGTCACCTTTTCCTTTCCCACTTATTAAAGAAGTCATTCAACATGACATGAGTCATCTGATGTGGTCAAGTGGTGTTGACTGGGCTTTCTGTCAATGTCTGACTTCTCCTATTTTTCTGCACTCAGATTTTTGAGAGAGGAAAGTTACAAAGGACAATTAAAGATGTCGAGTATTATTATAAATTGTTTTATCAACTAAAGTGGTTAAAACACAAATTATGTCATATGAAATATTGCAGTGCTTGTGCTTTTACAAACACGGACGCTGCAATATTTCAAATCACATAGCACCGTGTGTGTTGTGGAGAGTTCTTACTGTCCATTTTTACCAAGGCTCTGGCCAGTGAGTTTACAGCTCTATCCGGGAAGGGTGGCTGACATGAGACACTTTATTCTACCCTCTGCTCATAAAACAGTTTTCTTTTGCTTATTAATGTTACCCTCATACTGAGTAGAGAAGTCCCTTGGGTCTCGTTCTGTAAGGAAATGTATTTTTTCTTCCCCATTGAAATTAAAGGCTTGGTAATGGGTCATTGTTTCCATTTAATAATGACCCATTACCAAGCCTTTCATTTCAATGGGGAAGAAAAATACATTTCCTTACAGAAATGGAGAATGGAAATGGAGAATCCATCTCCGTTTTACAGTTTGTCACAGTTAATGGATGGACCCTTCAGTTGGAGGAAATTATGCTATTCAACAAGTGGAAAAGTGTTTGTGTCATACGGTAGTGGCTTGGGAACACAATGTGCCGAATCATACAAATATGCCATAATTGGTATCCATTTCACTTATAGCTGATGTCTGTAATTATTACTTCAGGTGCTTTCTTTGTCAAGCTGAGCTGTGAGTGACATCAGTCAGCCCAGTGATTCAGCACGGAGTGTAGTCATTTACAGTTAGCCGTCTATATAGTCCACAGCATGACTCTCCTTCTGTCCTTGTTTGGCCAATAAATGGGAGAGGAAGTCCACAATGTGTTTAGCCTCTGAGTGCTATGTAATTACAACAATGGGGCACACCCCTCAGGAAGGTAAAAATAGGATGTGATTAAACTCCAGCCCCTAGTCTGCTCCAGCTGAAAAGAACATGCCTATAATTCCACCGTTTACAGATGTTCAGATGGGTTCTCTTGAGGGTGAAGGTCCTACAAATGCTTATTGGCAAAGACTAGAGGGAACATTGGATCCCATTTGGTCACTGTACTGACTATATTTTGAGTGCATTGTAGTGACCATTATATCTACAACTGTTTTAGTTGTTTTGGTTTTGAATAGGTGTGTAAGAAGCTAGACTGAATACTAAGTGAGATGAATAAGCATATAGAGTTGCTACGGTGACTTCCTTTGGCTTCCTCTAACGGTCCGCAGCTGGGTCGTCTCAGAAGGGCATTACCGACATGACTCCCCTTCAAAACATGAAATAAAACAACAAGACTCCTCTGTCATCCACTGCCAAACCACATATGTTTAAATAAGTATGACCCTGGCGAAGTGAAAGGACAGGAGGAAAAGTACTAGGAGAGGTTGAAGAAAGAGAAGGAAGAACGGAAACAGGATTAGTGCTACTAGCATTGCCTCTTCTAGAGTGTGAGGTTTACTGTTGAGCGGAGTCTGATTTTGGTTGGCATAAACCACAGAGAAGGAGAGCTAAGTGAACACATGAAGTGGTCTCTGTGGACAGGAAGTCAAAAGATGGATTTTCACCTGGTAATTCTGAATGTTTGAAAAAAAGTTGCTTTGAAGTGAAGGGTTTGACTCAGCTGGGAGAATACGAGCATTTAGACTGGTTTCAAACTTCTCTTCCTACAACGCACATTGATATGACAAGAAAAAAGGCATTGGTCAAATTGAGAAATCCCCTTCTTCAGTAGTAGGCCTCCTTTATGCTAATTGGGGATAAGAAGAGACAAAGGAGCATTTTGGTAAACCCCCACTGACCCTCTTTAAACCAGGCTTAGAGGAGATTTTCATGGATTGTTATTTAACATGCTAGTGTCTGGTACCATAAATCTACAACTGCATTTTCAGCTTCGCAGTTCAGTTGAATTTCCACAGAGAAAACATATACTCTCATTAACTTGTTATTTCCAGAATTGTGTGTTACTAAGAGGGACGCCCTCTTGAATAACAAGGCAAGGCACGCAGAGGAATTATAGCATCTGGTTACTGACAGCCTTTAACTGTCAACTGATACAGTTGACAACAACGTGGGCATCCTTGAATTGTACATTGTGTTTCAGAGGAGAGCCCTGTTATATGCACCGTTCTGACCTCTCTACTTTGTGTTTCAGTGGAGAGAGTGGTGCAGGGAAGACTGTAGCAGCCAAATACATAATGGGCTACATCTCCAGAGTGTCTGGAGGAGGGCCCAGAGTCCAGGTGAGTCCAGAGAAGCTACTTACATTTAACACTGTGAAACACAGCTCAACTACAGCTGTGAACATGTGATTCATCTCAGACGATCACACACACACACACATCCACTGTCATTTACAATGTACCTTATGATGTCCTTCCATCCTAATGCTGTTTCCTGTCTAAACCTCCCTTTTCCGCACCACCCAAACCATCTCCTGCCATCCCTCCAATCTTTCATTATCATCATCAGTCCATCAGCAGCCCATCCAACCCCTATATACTCTCCTTCCCAACCCCCCAGCAGCCATCTGGCCCCCACACTACTTAGCAGATGTCCTGTCCACAAACCACCCCTCTCAAAAGTGCTTGGAATTTCCAGTCTGTAGGAATACAAGCTGTATCACAAGATGCTTCCACTCAGATGCGATTTTGATGGTATTCATTTTTCAGTCTGTTTTTCAGTCTTGATTTTTCCACCCTGGAATGATTGTACTTTAGTCAAGGTTTCAAGTTCAAAGCTAATGTTGGCTGTTACGCGCTCAGTGAGTCTTGTGGAACAAGACGTCTATGTGCGGTCTATGTAGTATATTACAGAAATTGCCTTTGGAATTTCTATTGTTTTACTGAATTAGGTCTCCATTGTGTTGGAAACCCCCTACCTCTCTCAATACCCTTCCTGACCCCATTTAGCTTTGTTAAATCCCTGTGATGTCCCCATGTCTCCCCAACTCCTGTGTGCAATGGGGTGTATGTAAGTGCTTGTGGAATGCGTGCCGTGTGTGTGTGTATCGGGGAGTGGGGGGGGGGGTGTGACTGTCAGAGTTGTCGTCTCTGATTATCATAACCCTGTATCGGTTTCTGACTGAAGGATACAAATCTGATTACCTGCATGCATGCAAATAGATGTGAGTGACAGACACAGCATGTGTTTTTAACCTGGGAATTGTAAGTGTTTTGAAGTCTCAGGTGGCTCTCACAGAGCGTTTTGATTAGTTACATAAATATGTAAGGTTTAACTGAGCCCTGGGGTAAGTACAAAAAGCTGTTATACTAGAACCACTAAAGTTTTTTCTTCATAGAGGACAATAGTTCAGGGATGCAAAAGGATTCCAAGAAATTCTACCACTCCACTTAAGCATTCAATAATAGAAGGGATAAATACTTCTGTCTCCACGACGCTGCGCTGATTAAAAACTCATGGGCTCCTGATATGCAGATGGCTCATGGGAAAGGTAATGTGTGCTCCAGACGCTAAGAGAGCGGAGCGACGGTGGAAAGTTCAAGAGACGGTGCATGTTGATCTGCCATCAGGGATGTGGATAACTGTGTAGAAGTGTAGTAGTGTCTCCATACCCTACTGTACCTGTCAGTCACTAAAACGAGCCTACGGTCTGTCTGCTCCCTCACAGCACGTCAAAGACATCATCCTCCAGTCCAACCCCCTCCTGGAGGCCTTTGGGAACGCCAAGACAGTGAGGAACAACAACTCCAGCAGATTTGTAAGGGTCCCACGTCTTTCCAAATCTCTTTTTTTATTAGCGAAATGGGGGCGCCTAACATCATATGGTTGGCACTGTGTTCTGCCCTGAATTGATTTGAAACTGCTTCATGGTCGTTTCCGGAACCAAAGCAAACAAGGACGTCCAGTGCAAACAGAAGCAGGATATAGTGAATTACAGTGTGCTCCTCTTTTTAGAAGCTGTGTTACTGCCTTCTCTCGTCTCCTCTTGTGTGGCCTGGTTATCCAGGGTGTAGGGACACACTGTACAGAAAGAGTGAAGATGCACATAGAAAGACACATACTATACTTTAAAGACAGTTAGTTAGCTTGGACTTTAGCGCTCTCAATAGAGATTAGTGGTAAGTATTGTATTCAGGTTGACAGACAAGGCAGTATGGTCTCTGTTCTTAGTTTTCCTGGTTTAGTTTGGGGAAAGTAAATGAGGTTTGACACATGGTCTGAGAAATGGTTGAGGAAGTCTCCCTGTATGAATAGGGTCTCAGTGTCTCCGTGCACTCTGGGGCTTCAGACTGGCTGGGAATGGGATAGACATTATAGAGGATAGACCTGTCTGGAGAAACGAGGGAAGGAGCGAGGGAGAGGGAGAAAGGGGTCAAGCCTCTACACACACCACTGGGCTGCAGGTGTGCACCCTAAGTACAACCCGTGTGATGGTTTTTATTTCCTGCTCTGAGAGCTCTGGGTTTCAGCTTTAGAGCAGCCTGTGCTGATACTAAAGCGCCACACTCTCCTCCTTCAGGGGAAATACTTTGAGATCCAGTTCAGCTCCGGCGGCGAGCCAGATGGAGGGAAAATCTCCAACTTCCTGTTGGAGAAATCGCGCGTCGTCATGAGGAATCCTGGAGAGAGGAGCTTCCATATATTCTATCAGGTGAGGGACTCTGGTAACATGGTGTGTTTATATAATTTTCCTGTTTAATAAGAGTGTTTATGCACATTTTAGAACTGGGGAAATGTGGACAGGAATTGGCTCAGTGTCAATGAGTGAAATTCAGCTTTCAGGACACTAACTGTAACAAGTGCCATTTGTCTCCTGAAAGCATGTCGAGTTGTTCTCACTGTGTACTGGAAGAGGGGCGGCGGTCAAACTCCCATAATGCAACTTTCTTGACACATGAAAGGAGAATAAAGCATATAACTCTAAATTGGGTGTAAAACGTGTGGTGCTGATCACTTAATGAGCATGTGTGTATGGTGCTGACTGTAGAAAATACTTCTGACACGTAGAAATGTGAGGAAAGGCAATGCCAGTTCACAGGTTAAAAGCTCCTGTAGACCTTTGAGTCTAGAATTACTATATACAGGTTCTTACTCATACTTGACAGAAGTGTAATCATCTAACACTGTCTTTTGTTTGTGCAGTTGATAGAGGGAGCCACTGGAGAACAGAAGAGCAGCCTCGGAATCACAAGCCTAGATTACTACAATTACCTCAATCAGTCTGGGTCCTACAAAGTGGATGACATCAACGACAAAAGCGATTTTCAGGAAACTATAGTACGTTTACTTGGTTTCTTTCCATTGTTATGGTTCTCTCTTCGGTCTCTCTTCCATTCTGTACCCTGTACTCCACCTGTTTTTGTTTTACCAGTGAAACCACAACAGGAGTAATTAGAGGACATGGTTTAGATACCACAGCAGTAAGTAAACACACGTTTCAGCCATGTCTCCTGTTCTGTCTCGGTCCTCTACCAGCATGCCATGGAGGTGATTGGCATCTCAGGGGAAGACCGCGGCCTGGTGCTGCAGATCGTAGCCGGAGTCCTGCACCTTGGGAACATCAACTTCAGGGAAGCAGGGAATTATGCCGCCGTTGAGAGCGAGGAGTGTACGTACCTACCATCGTAACTTTGTTTATTTAGAGGGCTAGGTAGAGCTTGTTACTTGCAGCAATGAAGTCCTTTCACATCTGTGAGGGGAGTCAACAGGGTGTGGGAAGGGAGAAAGTGGTCAGGTTGAAATGCAGTTAGACTGTCTGTGTTTTTGCAGACTGGCATGTCCCCCTGGCGTTCCTCTCCAGTGTCCTGGGCTGCCCTTTATGGGGCGGTTAGGTTAGGAAGCACATTTCTCAGCACACTGCGCTGACTGTTTTCACTCCCCAAAGCTTCATTGTGTTAATGCAGGGCTGCAGCCAAGCTCCAGGCCACGCTGAATTACCAGAGAAAATAAAAAACAATTTTCAAGATCTGGGCATATTACATCACAGACTAAAATTACTCAGAAAAATGCAGCCTCTTCCTGCCCCAATCCTTCTCTCCCCCTTCCCCTCCCTCACTCCTTCTCTCCCCCTGCCCCTCTCTTCCCCCCCTCCTTCTCTCCCCCTGCCCCTCTCTTCCCCTCCCTCCCTCCTCCTCTACCACCTTGCCCGCCACACATCCAGGCTGAATGATGCAATGTAGCCCCTCTGGTTAGCCAGGGTACAAAGCGGCGTTGTGTAGAGTCAGACGTTGTGTACGGTGTCTGCGTTTCCTCAACCCCCTATCTCACTTCCTGTCTGACCGCAATGTGTTTCACATATCAAGACCCCTGGTACCCCGTATAAAACCACACCAATACAAGTACACATAAACATCTGCTCACGCTCAGCCAAACAAATCCCTACCTCAAATCCACAACAAAGAACACCCCCTTGTACTGTACATATAAACCTCTAACCACCCATCAGACTGGTATGTATTGTTATTTTGGGTATAGATGAACTGGCTTCTTGTCATTGACACTGTTTATATCCTCTTTGAGGGAGAGTGCATTGGCAGGCTACAGTAGGAGATGCAGCATGGTCCTAAGGATAGACTTGGCCTGTGCTGTGGTATAGAGTACAGTCGGTCACACCCACATTTCCCGAACGGGGTCTATTTGACCCATCTGATCCGTTCTCAGACACAGTCAGGCCGGAGACGGACCCAGAGGCTGAGAGCAGTTTCCTTCTGGGGGAAGTGACTCATTGTGATGAGGCAGGGAGGGGCTCTCAGGAGAGCCCTAATGGCCCTCCGCATGCTCAGGCCTCTGCTATTAGAACACCGTTGTTGTGGCAATGGCAGGGAGGAGGGAGCAATGACTCATCACCAGACTTGATTGCATTCTGTTTTGTTATTGAACCCTTTGTTTTGTTGTATCCAACGTCTTCAGAATGTACTGGTGTTTTGTTTCATGAATAGGGTGTGTGCCACTCATATCTAGAATGTCTCTTAGTCTGTCTTTCTTCGTTCTCTCTCGTTTCTCTCTCTGCAGTCCTGGCCTTCCCTGCTTTTCTGCTGGGGATTGACCAGAAGCGGCTGAAGGAGAAGTTGACCAGCAGGAAGATGGACAGCAAGTGGGGTAGTTCCATGGAGTCCATCGATGTGACACTGAATGTGGAGCAGGCGTGTTACACACGGGATGCCTTGTCTAAGGCTCTGCACTCACGAGTTTTTGACTTCCTAGTGGAGGTATGAATGGACACTCCTTCTCCATGACCTGTTGACCTTTACAATAATAACCGGTCCTCTCCCATCTTAAATGGCCAAATGTAACAAAGCATTTTTTTTCTGTTTCAGTCCATCAATAAAGCCATCGTGAAGGTTCATCAGGAGTTTAATATTGGCGTGTTAGATATCTATGGATTTGAAATATTCCAAGTAAGTTTTCTGTAGATTCGTCATTTATATTTTGTGATTTACATATGGAAATCATAGCATAAGGTGATACTACATGGTCACTACATCTCAATAATCATAGTGAAGTTTGGGTAGTTAAACAGCATAAAGACAGAGGATCAGGCCCGATTTTGTAAAGTGTCCGGATTATGTCCCATCTCTTGATTGGGACAACAGTCTTTAATGGACCTTTCTAATCTGATTAGCTGTTTGTTTCAGTTGCATTATGGGGATCTCACTGATGCCCCCTGAAAAGGACTGGCCTTGATTAAATAATGAAACGGGACAGCTTCAGTGTCATAGCGTGGCTACAGTCTCAAACCATGATGTACGTGTCCTCTGATACCTAACATGAGCTAATGTTAAGTTGTATGTTTAGATAGCATACAACTGTTATCTAAACAGTTTGGTTGGGTGAGGTCCAATTTGTCCATCCACAATCCTTATGTTAATACACAGGCCTATTATTAATCAAGCACAGAGAATATAAACCTCCTGTGTTAGTGCTCAGAGGGCCTGAAAAGGGAAACAGTGGGTTTCTTTAGATAACACTTTAGTCTCAGGTTCCAGGTCCATTGTGGTGTAAAGTATTGTGTAGATGTTTTACTCCAGCCATGCCAGGCTGACTGGTAGATAACCTCACCTCATAAACAGGGCCCATTCAGGAAGCCCAGAGGAGTTCCCCAGTTCTCTGTGGCCATATGGATGACTTAACTCTCACAGCCTCTCTGGTTTATCGCTAATACATCATCTCTTTCTGTGTAGAAAAATGGTTTTGAGCAGTTCTGCATCAACTTTGTGAATGAGAAACTGCAACAGATCTTCATTGAGCTCACACTTAAAGCTGAGCAGGTAATGTTTTGGTCTTTTCACAAATTGTTCTCACACCTTTTCACCAGCAGAAGCTACTTGTCTCATGTTTAAGTAGAGAATCATCTTCTGACCACTCACTCTCTTCCTAGGAGGAGTATGTACAAGAAGGCATCCGGTGGACTCCCATCGAATATTTTAACAACAAGATTGTCTGCGATCTCATTGAGAGCAAACTGGTGAGTCCCCAGTGTCCACTATTCATTTAATGCACACCTTGAAGTCACATATAAATGGGATAACAGGAAACAGTTGCAAGACTGCTTTAGATAGATCTGTCATTTGTTAATGCTCCTTATAAGAGCAAACACTCTGTACATTGAGTTAAAGCAGGGCCACATACGTCTCCCCACTCTCCCCATGACTGGCAGTCTAACATCCTCAAACGTGCCGACATGCCTCTTAATTTGATTTATCCATCCCGCTGAGAGGCTTAATCCATGAAATCCACAACAAGGGCAGCCCTTAAACAAGCGGAGATCTGAGGCAGCCAAGCAGGAGGTCAGTCTCTGACTTCTCTGTTTTAGACCAGGCCCAGTTGGCTATATCTGTGACTGTGGCAACTTTAGTGACAAAAACCTGTGTTCTCTCTTTGTGACTTTCCACAACTAAAGAGCCAGAGACACTGCAACTACTTTCCCCAGTGAAGGCCAATGGCTGCCATGTCCATGAACAGTGTGGAGCCAGATAGGGCAGCAGCTGTGTGTGTTGTGATGACATCATTCAGTGTGTGGGTGTGTGATGTGTTGGGATGCAATGTGGTAACTAATTCTGAATTGGCTATGCTGTTATGCTTCGAGCTGGTGGAGTACACAAACAAATACCCAAGTTCATCACTTTAGTCTATCCATGCCTTTGATGTATTTATATAGAATTCAGAAAGAGTGTCTGTGTAAAGTGTCTGTGTAAAGAAAGTTGCCATTGTCAGTTATAATCAAGATGGTCATGGGGGACATGTTAATGTTTTAGATCTGATGTTGTGGCTGAGGTTATTCTCTGCTCATCTCTTTGGTTCTCCTACCAGAACCCCCCTGGCATCATGAGCATCCTGGATGATGTGTGTGCCACCATGCATGCGGTGGGCGAGGGGGCAGACCAGACCATGCTGCAGAAGCTGAGGGTAGCCATCAACTCCCATGAACACTTCAACAGCTGGAACCAAGGCTTCATCATCCACCACTACGCTGGCAAGGTCTGCAACACTATCGTATACCTCTCTCCTCTCCTCTCTGCTCTTGTCTCTTCCTCTTTCTCTCATTCCGTCTTTCACACGGTTGTGCTCTTTCTTCCTTTTCTCGCTCTCTTTATCCATTTCTCGCACCCTTTCATTCTCATGGACTGTGCTGTGTTTGTCCCATCTACTGCTTCAGATGTGTTTGGGTCTCAGCCTGGTACACTCTACATGCCACACAATATGAAGCTGTAGTTGGGAAGCAAGCTTAAAAGTTGAACATTGATTGGTGGTCTTGCAGATAGGTTAGAACAGTCATCAATCGATTCTCTTTTGTCAATGAATTCTTTGTTGTTGCTCTTAACATTCTCTCAGTTCATTTTGATTGGGCACCTGGACTGAGCTGAGGGTACTAACTGCTATCTGAATGGGTTAACTGTGTGCTGTGATCGTCACTAACCCTCTAACATCTCTCCTCCAGGTGTCCTACGATGCAGAGGGCTTCTGTGAGAGAAACCGTGACGTCCTCTTCAGTGACCTCATCGAGTTGATGCAAAGCAGCGAAATGTAAATCACTCATCACTTATGCGAGACCGGGCTGAGCATTTTGTTTAGAAATCCATTCTATTATGATGTATCTGATGAGACTTGCAGATTACTAGTGCAGCTGGAGAAGGCAGTCAATAGGAGTGTGCAGGGCTGGGGGTGCTCTTTTCTATCTCCTATGTCTGGCTGTCCCTCTCTAGAGCTGTGTTTTGGGGGTTTGCTCAAGACTTTTAAGGTCTGGCGAGTGTCACAGTCTCCCTAGGGAGCCGCATTGAGGGGTAGACTCCCCTGCCCGTCTTGTGCATTCCTAGGCCTCCTTTGAGCCTCCAGTGGCCATCTGTGCAAACAGCCCCCACAGCCTCTAAAGCCCTTTTGTGTGTAGCCTGCAGGGTGGGCCATGCCAAGACCCCCCCTCCCCCACACACACACACACACACACACACACACACGGACACAAAAGTGTGGAGGGAAAGGAGCCTCATTCCTTAGCTCAGCAGGTTTGCTCAGAGAAGAAAGAAAAGGTCATTATAGTCAGCTGGACATTGTTAGCGTGCTGCTGGTCCATCTGCACATACAAAGCCCACTGATCCTCCCTTATGTCCCCATGGCCTTGATTAAAACTTTTAAGACCAGACAAATATGGTAGCTCTTTTGTGTAAACGTTTGCACATTTTGTGTCCTGAAAGTCCCTGTATTTGTTTATACTTGACTAGTATGTTTCTCAACAACAAATAAATAATTCCTTAAGCTGTAGATTACTTGAACCTGTTGTTATTTACAACATAGGTTTATTTGAGGACTGCGAAATGAGCACTTCAAGTGATAAACAGAAAGGTTGAGATCAGAACTGTTGAGAGGTTCCTGAGGTTCTGGAATTCTGGCAACTATGTGCTACATTCTGACCAGCACACATCCATCATGGGTTTAGAGACCAGGTTGTGAGCGAGGACATTCTGACTGTAGTATGATTCAAAGGAATGAGAATAAAGAAAATACCATATTTCCTGCAATAACCTTCTAGTCAAAGTGCAATAAAAATGCATATTTTCGAGGAAGCGAAATCACAATTTGGCAGGAAAGCAGATAAAAACCACAGTTATTCAAACTTCAGCTCAGTCCCCAGAAGCTAAACAACAATGTGAGCTGAGCCACTGGCAGCCAGCTCAGAGATTCCATAGACCAGAGTTTGCTGCTTCTATGAAAACTAAAGTGGAAAACAGTCCTAGCCTGGTCTTCTATCTTCTGTTGTCTATCAGTCCTTATTATTCCCTGTTTCTGGTTCTCCTCCACAGAGATTTCATCAGGGCCCTGTTTCCAGATAACCTCAACACCGAAAAGAAAGGCCGGCCGACGACAGCGGGCAGTAAAATCAAGGTGTGTTGAGCAGCTGTGAGACGTGTGTGTGTGTGTGTACGTCGTACATCAGAGCCCCGGGGGTATCTATGGGCCACGTGACCTACCTGACCTTATCACTCTCTGTCAGGTGCAAATCCAGAGCCTGCGGATGAAAAGCTCATTCCCTCCAGTGTTGTTTTAGTATCGTCTCTGTGTTGTTCTAGTGATGACAGTTTTAAATCAGGGACGTGGTGCCAGGTTCTCTCTCTGACACCATCAGTATCTCTCCAGCACAAAGATGCCACCTTGTAATCCGTCTCGTCAGTGCTGTGTCCCTGAACACTACAGCTTGGAATACAAACACTGATTCAACAACAACGTGTAGATACAGTTGATATGTTTTAAACACAAACTATTCTTCATCCTCTCCCTCCTCCTCTTCTTCCTCATTCTCCGTTAAGAAACAAGCGAATGACCTGGTCCAGACGCTGATGAAGTGTACCCCTCACTACATCCGCTGCATCAAACCCAATGAGACCAAGAAGCCCAAGGACTGGGAGGAGAGCCGGTGAGTGTGAACACTGAAATGCCAGGGAACTGCAAAATAAATAATCTTTGAGATGTGTGTGAAAGTGTCAAACTAAACCGGTTTTTTATTACATAATTTACAGTCCGTTCTGGAGATTGTCAATTGATATTGAGCAGGATATCACGTTACTCAACTCCATGTTGTTTAGTCTGAATCACTCACTGGTATTGTATTCAGTCCCTGTTCTGACCTCTTTAAGGCTGTGTGATGGAGGAAGTCTCTGAGACACTCTTACTCTAACTCCCTCTGTTTCTCCTACCCGCTCCTTCTTCCCTGGCTGGGTACAAGATCTACTGATGCAGGGGGCTGTATTGTTCGGGCCTAATGGCCTTCCTGTTGTGAGAAACAGTGAGCTGGGCTCAGGCTCAGGTTGGACTGCCTAATTAGCACCGGAATTGCTGTTTTCACAGGAAGCCTGGATGCATAAAGAAATTCCTTAGTTCTTTACAGTATCCTTAGTGTTGACAAATAAAAATGATTTTATAGGTCAAATCTAAAAATTATATTTTATGTTGATCTTAGAAATGTATGTAGATAGATGTGCTGACAGATTTTTCACCAATATATCTTTGTGGTGAAGGGTTGGTTGAGGCATCTGACCAATCTTCTTCATACATCCCAGCCAGACTGACCCTGTATTCCCCTCTCTTCTTTCCTCAGGGTAAAGCACCAAGTGGAGTACCTGGGCCTGAAGGAGAACATCAGGGTGAGGCGTGCTGGCTACGCCTACCGCAGAGTCTTCAGGAAGTTCCTCAACAGGTAAGGCACTTCCTTCTGGGGGAAGAGTGGCATAAAGGAGTTAATGAATTCTACACTTTCAGTGTATGAGTCACTTTCGTGTGACACCGTCTCAGAATAAGGACAGCGGTTGGTTTTGTATGCCCCTATCCCAGTCAGCAGCAGCATAGGGTAGGGCGGTCTCTCTCTCATCTCTCTCAGGAAAAGGACACAGGGTCAGCATTTGCAGGCAATCAGGAAGTGCTCACTTTGCTAAATGTTAGTGTTGGCAGGGTTGAGGGAACAGGCTGCGTGCTGGGCCTGCTGATGAGAACCACTGCTATAGAACACAGGTAGAGCTCAGGGCTTCTGTTGTAGGCTTTACTGTATCATACACATACTGATTGAGGGTCATCGTGAAAAAGCACTGCTGAGTTTAGATTTTGGTTACTGTTAGACTTGTGAATGTATTTTCTTAATGCGACCCAGGCCTCTTTCCTCTCCCTTGCATCAAATGGGACAGGGATGGCAATAGTATACTGCTCCTTTACGCCTAGCGTAGGCCTTAAATTGCTCATATGCTTAACAGATACAATCCCTCACAAATGCTGCAACAACATGTCCAAAATGAGGGTTTGGATGTGGATCTCCTCCTGTCTCTTTGTCTTCATCTAATTATCTCTCACTCCCTCATTATGTTCCTCAGGTATGCCATCCTGACTAAGGAGTCATGGCCTACATGGCGTGGAGATGAGAAGCAGGGTGTTCTTCATCTCCTACGTGCAGTCAACATGGACCAGGACCAGTTCCAGCTTGGACGCACAAAGGTCTTCATCAAAGCACCGGAGTCGGTAAGACCACCCCTCTCTCTGACCTGTCCACATACAGTTACACCACCCCTCTCTCTGACCTGTCCACATACAGTTACACCACCCCTCTCTCTGACCTGTCCACATACAGTTACACCACCCCTCTCTCTGACCTGTCCACATACAGTTACACCACCCCTCTCTCTGACCTGTCCACATACAGTTACACCACCCCTCTCTCTGACCTGTCCACATACAGTTAGACCACCCCTCTCTCTGACCTGTCCACATACAGTTACACCACCCCTCTCTCTGACCTGTCCACATACAGTTAGACCACCCCTCTCTCTGACCTGTCCACATACAGTTACACCACTCCTCTCTCTGACCTGTCCACATACAGTTACACCACCCCTCTCTCTGACCTGTCCACATACAGTTACACCACCCCTCTCTCTGACCTGTCCACATACAGTTACACCACCCCTCTCTCTGACCTGTCCACATACAGTTACACCACCCCTCTCTCTGACCTGTCCACATACAGTTACACCACCCCTCTCTCTGACCTGTCCACATACAGTTACACCACCCCTCTCTCTGACCTGTCCACATACAGTTACACCACCCCTCTCTCTGACCTGCCAAAATACAGTTAGACCACTCCTCTCTCTGACCTGTCCACATACAGTGAATATGTACTGTATGCCGGCCTCTTCCAGTAAGTATACCCATTCAAGTAACCCTTTCCAGAAAACTGTACCACAAACTTGCCTTCTTCCAATGAAAATACCACCTACCTAACTTTCTTCTAATAGGTTAGAACAGGCGTAGAATTAGACCTCTCATAGGCTACAGGCTGCCATGGTGTTGTTGACATGTGTGCTGGCATGCAATAATTCTGTTGTCAGGGAGAAAAGAATCCAAGACTCAAAGAGTTTAGACTGAACACCATAAAAGGTACTAGTATGCAGGAACACGTCAGTATGTCTGTGATTGGGGAGCAGGAAAGAGGGGGTTAGACCCAGTTCTGGTGCCCATGTCACAGCTGTTGAGTCAACACTACACTGGAACTCATACATAAGTGCGAGGCTGTGGTCAAGGATGTGGTGGGACATTGGAAGGCGTTTTTCCCACCGTAACTGCACCTTTTTTTTTCACTGCTCCATTGAAAGCCGTGCTTGTGGCTGGCCTGTGAGATCACTTATTGACATCTGTACACACATGCATTACATAGTCCTGAATCAGGCCTTGTGTGATTGCAGCAGCAGACTGCCAAGCTCCCCATCCCCCCTCCCCCCACATTGCCCTCCTGAGCCCATGTGACTGAGGTGTGCTTATGAAACACAAATGTCACACAGGGGCGGCCCCTGCGATTACCCAGCCGCCAGGCTTCTCAAAACAAACCTCCCTCTCTGATAAGGTGCTGACACAATGTCATTAGTTCATGGCTAAAGCATTTATTTTTCTCTTCATGCAATTACATAGTTTGAGTCCAGGCCAAGAGTAGAATCACTCTCTCTTCACCTTGTCACTGTCTCACAAGGTGCTGATGGATAGCCCTGTGAGACACTGTCTGTCAGAGGTGTCACACTGTCAGGTGCTGCTCAGAGTTAAAGGTCTGGACGGCTAAAACATACTTCCAGCCCAGGTTAAACACTGGCTCCACAGTCATCTCGTTTCTTTCATATTCACTATATCACTGTTGTTTTTTTCCCTCATTTTATTTGCACATGTATAAAACATTCTTCATTTTGATAAATCAATCATACTTTATATTATATTATGAACATACTACTCATACTAGTTTTTATTACAATTTTTTTCCCTTCAACTTTTTATGGCTACTTTTAATTTGCTATTGATATTTTTATTTTACTGCATTGTTGAGGAGAGTTCACAACCAGGCATTTCACTGTACAGTGTGCATGTGACCAATAAACTTTGATTTGATTTGACATTTGGGAAATATGTGACGGATCTATTTTGAATGTGTTTAGTAAGTAAAGGGTAATTTGATGTAAAGTGATAGGACAAGACCCAGCCTGTGTGGCCTGTGCCAGGGGTGTGGCAGTGCCAGGGCTGCATCGGGCACGTGTGAGTGGGCATGGTGTTTAGTCTGGGACAGGGCAGGGGGATATTTGATGCTGGGGTGCCATCAGGAAATGAGATTGAGAGAGCAAAGCCAGGGTGGGGTTAGGACTTGATGGCCCACCCACCCATAGCACTGCTACTATATGGGCATATGGGTCTGGACATTGGACAAAATAGTATATTAGGCAAGGCTCTTTCACTGGATTATCTATCCATAACCATTTAATTTAGTCAAAGTGTTATCGAAATAGTTCCCTTTTTATTTTGGAGAGAAAATATTATAGTGTTATGCTATTATATACTGATAGGAATCTGAAAACACCTCACAACTTGGAATTCTGTTTGTATATTCAGATTTCTTTAGGCATTAACGGTATGTCTGTTCAGTCATCCCTGTCATTTGTATTTGGTTGTGTCTGTACACTGAGGTAGGCCCAGCATGTTTTGCTGTCATAGGTTGTTCAGGTAGAAATGTTTTCATATCTGTGCCTCTCTCTACAGCTCTTCCTGTTGGAGGAGACAAGGGAACGTAAGTTTGACAGCCACGCCAGGGCCATCCAGAAAGCCTGGCGCAAGTATGTGGCCCGCAAGAAGTACGTTCAGATGAGGGAGGAAGGTGAGTGACACTGTTTATCTCTCTCACTGAATTGAGACTGTATGTATGCATTCTTGTCTGACTGCCTGTCCTTGTGTGTCCATCCCCAGCCTCTGACCTGCTGGTGAACAGGAAGGAGAGGAGGAGACACAGCCTCAACAGGAACTTTGTGGGGGACTACCTGGGTATGGACGACAGACCTGAGCTACGACAGTTCCTGGCCAAGAGGGAAAAGATTGATTTTGCTGTCAAAGTCACAAAATACGACCGTCGCTTCAAAGTGGGTGTCTTGAACAGAAGGCTTCTCTCTGTTTGTTTGTTTCTGATATTGTTAGTCCATTGACCATTTGTCTCCTCTCTGTCCATATGTGTTTACAGGGCATTAAGAGAGACTTGATCCTGACCCCAAAGTGTATGTACCTGATTGGGAGAGAGAAGATGAAGCAGGGCCCTGAGAAAGGTCAGGTGACCGAGGTTCTGAAGAGGCGGATTGATGTGGAGAAGATCCTGGCTGTGTCTCTCAGGTAAGACCCAGATATTAAGACCCAGGTCCTGGGCTCCAGGAGAGTCTGTCAGGGTCTGCCTAGCCCCATACTGAGTGTTCAGTGTTTATTCCCCTTAGGCAGTAAGAACAACACAGGACCAGCAGACTCAAGGCCTCGCAAAGTCAGCTAGTTAAAGTGTAACACTTTTCACAAGCGGTCACAAATAGATAGCTGCACAATGTACTGTACATAGAGACTCTTGGTCTTGTCAGTGATGTCATAATCCGTGACTCACAATCCAAACGGTTGTACATTTGGTTCGATATTTTCAAGTACAAAAAGATACTACTCTCAATAAGAAACTTGATAAACAGCTCCGGAATCAGCCCCCCATTACACATTAGATTATTATTTCAGCTCACAGAAACCCACCATGTTAAGCTACAGCTATCTGCAGAAATGCAAAAGCTACAAAGTCTGGATGTACGATCACTCAAGTCCCCATGTTCCTTTAAGTGTCACACATCAGGTATTACAAACATGGAAAAGATTCAAACCTCCTCTTGTGTATATATATTCTCCTGTGTGGGTGTATAAAGGCTATATGAGTACACGTTCTCACCACAACTACATAGTACATTTGCATGTAAACGCCAGAAGCTTCAGAGTAATTATTTTATTCTATCTTTATTTTACCAGGCAGGTCAATTAAGAACAAATTCTTATTTACAATGACGGCCATTTGTTTTGTTGAAGTCACCAGTAAAGACAAATAATACTGACAGCGTCATCCCAGAGGTCAGGTCAGGTAAATTATTACGACGCACATTACTCTATGACCCACTAAGCTTTACATTTGCATATAACCAGCGAGACACAAAGAAAGAAAAATAACATGTCTGGTCAAAGCTGTGTTTTAAAACTCAACTAGATTATGAATGTAACTGTAGGACTTGTATTATCATCTGGCTTGTTGTCCAGTACTTACCTGTTTGAATATTGTACATGAGTTGCAGGGGTCTTTGTTTTTGGTGGTGACATTGTAGAAGACTTTGTAGAGGCACAGACATGTGGCTTTTGAGTCTGTGTCAGTGAGTGGGGGGTTGTGGGTAATATGAACCAGGTGGTTCTGGGAGGGAAAGCAGCCATTGTAAAAAGCTAATTGGCGAGGACTTTAGTTCATTGGGGGGGAACGGTGCATCACTGTGTGAGTTGCAGGAACAGGTTTCCCTCTCCTTAGTTACCTGCTGCTTTGTGTCTCGCTGGTTATATGCAAATGTAAAGCTTAGTGGGTCATAGAGTAATGTGCGTCGTAATAATTTACCTGACCTGACCTCTGGGATGACGCTGTCAGTATTATTTGTCTTTACTGGTGACTTCAACAAAACAAATGGCCGTCATTGTAAATAAGAATTTGTTCTTAATTGACCTGCCTGGTAAAATAAAGGTAGAATAAAATAATTACTCTGAAGCGTTTGGCTTTTACGTACAGATGTACTATGTTTACCTGTACATACAGTATCTAGGCAATTCAGGTATCACACTCCTCTCTGAGTTCTGACGATAGAATGTCGAATTCACAATAACTCCTCTGACATTATTATCAGTTCAAACTTCAAATCTTTATACATATCTGTCACATTACAGTGCATGTCACAAAGTTGCTCCCCACTGATTGGTCTGTCCCTGCCCCTCAGCACGATGCAGGACGACTTGCTGATCCTCCATGAGCAGGAATATGACAGCCTGCTGGAGTGCACCTTTAAGACCGAGTTCATCAGCCTGCTGGCCCGCAGATTCGAGGAGAGGACCCAGAGGAAGCTGCCGCTCAAGTTTGCCACCACGTACGTACTGTAAACACAAACATGCCTTTAAACAGACAGTGTGATATATGGGTGGAGCGCAAGTAGACAAAGCTTTGGTCAACATGCTTTACAATACTCTGGGGCTGTTCTGGAAGTACTGCTTTTGATTTGGTAGAGAGATAACGGATGACATTTCTCTGCCAATTTCCAGTGGATGGTTTGAGTCAGTGGTTGTAAGGGAGATCTCTCTGCTCTGTCTCTTAGACTGGAGCTGAAGCTGAAGAAGGAGAACTGGGGTTTCCTGAGTGGAGGCGGCTCCAGACAGGTGATGTTTGTCCAGGGCCAGGGTGACGTGGCTGTCATGAAGCCCTCCAGTAAGATGCTGCAGGTCAGCATTGGAGCCGGCCTGCCCAAGAACACACGTGAGTATTACAGGAGTACTATGTACCATCCCTCCGCATCAGGATTCAATAGACATGGTGTTTTCTAAATGTTGTCTGAAAGATGCTGTTTACTGACTTAGAGTCCCTTTTGTAGGTCCCACCAAGAAGAGCTTCACTCAGAGTCACTCCAGCGTGTCCAGAACCCATCAGAACACTCCCACACGGGCTGCACCTGGGCCTCCAGGTAAAATAATAATTAGCTGATGTAGGCCCTGTCAACACTGTACATAATAAAGCAGTTAGCAACAGTTAACTGTTTCCACTTGATGATGACAACCATCTTCCTCTTTGTCACAGTGGCCCATCAGAATGGTGGTCCGAAAAACACCAACCACATGGCCAATCTGAGGCCGTCAACAGGCAATGGGTCCCGCCCCTTCCTGCCCAACAACGTCAATCTGAAGGAGAGAGGCAGCAATAAGCCTAAACCCAACCAGCCAAATCTGGACTGTCTGAAGGTCCCTGACCAGGGGGCGGCAGGGTGAGTACCGGCACCAATAGCTCTGATTACCTCCCAATACAGAGACCTAAGGACTGATAACTATAATGACTTATTATACAGATACGTTTACTCTTACATATAAACACAAGTATGGTGTGTATGAGGGTGTGTTTCTGTCAGTATGGTGCAGTGCTGTTTCAGTGTGTGAGCACACACACACACACACACACACACACACACACACACACATACGTGTCCTGCTGTAACTTGGATGATGTATTCCTTTATAGTAACGGAGGCGGCCGGACAGCTTCGAATGGAGGAATGTGAGTCTGAGTGTTTGCGGTGTGTTGGGTGATGGTTCAGGCCTTAGCCAAGCCAGGCGCTGCTCACTGGCATGATGTGTATATCTCTCCCTGGCTCTCCTGTAGATAGATGTGCTCCTTCTTGCTTGTAGACTCTCTAATAGCTGATGTTGAATCAGAAGAAGGCAAAACCTATCATCTGATTGAATGAAACTACAGAAAAAAGTCAGAGCCCAGTAACATGCTGTCAATCATTCTGTTGAACAGTCATTTTGCTCCAGAATTAAACCTTCAAGGGCATGATATGGATTCATGATATGGAATCTATTCTCATATAATATCTCTAGATCTCACTGCTTGCAAATTATTGGGCTTACTTTTTTCTCCCAAAATTGGGTCTGGTGTCAGTTAACATCGAAAACCTCTATTGGGTGCGTCTCAATGGTTTTGAGATATCCTGGATACATAGCTTGGGGAAGCAAGATATAACTTTTTCATTGGTGATTCCTTGGTGTGATAGTTTGCTTATTGGTAGACTTCGTGAAGGGTTGTGTGTGTGTGTTTTTCATCTCTAGCTTTCTGAAGTTAATTCACTGTATTAACAAACAACTTTCCAGTGTTTTACACCCCATAATACCATATGGTGATTTCCAATGAGACTTACCCACACACCAGTGTGTTGCCAGAGTGTTATGCTAATGTAAGCTCTAGTGTTATAGTGTTTCCAAAATAACAAGTCTTTATCGTGACACTAAAGACTTGTTGTGCGCATAATCAACCACCTCTGCATCTTTCAAAACTGTTGCTCTGTGAGAAGGTGTTAAAGTTCACTGTTAGCTATTGTTATGTACTGTAAGTGCCAGCTGAAAAGTACCCAGGGCCTTGCTTTGGCTCCAAGTCAAAGCAGGTCTGCCGGCGCCATGGCCCAGTGAGACATGGGTGCCGGCCCGCATAGATGGAAACAGAAAAGTCTGAGCCTTCTGGGTAAAACTGGGGTAAATCCTAAATGGACAAATCTATGGGATGGCTCGCCACCTTGTGGTAGAACTGTGCATATCAAATTCTATTTAGTCAGGCGTCTTTGAAAGAAACAATGGAGTTAGCACACACCAATCCAATAATAACTACCACACAAACTCACATAGTATGTTATTTTATCCCAATATCGATACAGCTGTAGTCTAACTTCACATCCTTTTGCTAAAGCCACACGATCACCAGAAGCTTTCCTAATGACTGACTGTAGTGTTCTAGCCGGCCAGTAGAATAGTGCCACACCAATGAAGGATAGGAGACTTTGTTTTCTTTGATGACTAAGGCTCGCTCCTGTTGTCTTTATTTTTATTCCTCAGTGTCCAAAGACAGTCGGTCAGTAGACCACCCCCAGTAGGGGGGCGACCCAAACCCGCCCCCAAACCCAAGCCCCAACCCAAGCCCCAGGTACCCCAGTGCAAAGCCCTTTATGCCTATGACGCTCAGGACACAGATGAGCTCAGCTTCAACGCAGACGACGTCATCGACATCATCAAGGAAGGTAATACACAGGAGGCAGAAATCGCACAAAGGGAATATTATTGGATTTTGTTTGGTGCACAAAATATTGGCACTTTAACGCTTTCACATTTTCAAGACTTTTCACACTCTGGTCCCACTGTAAACTGTCTTTGTTCTTGATCAGATGCTTCTGGCTGGTGGACGGGGAGGCTACGGGCAAAGCAAGGCCTGTTCCCCAACAACTACGTCAGCAAGATCTAGGAGCTGCATGAAGAACACCTGACTGTCAATCAGCAGGAGAGAAGTACACACCTCTACTGACCGAAGGGAGGAGATTGAGATACCAAACAAACAAGGATATTTTGTGAGACAGAGAAGAGAAAAACTGACATTTCTTCTCCACTCCTGCATTCTAGCCTTCTTCTGGATGTAACTTCCTGTTATTCTGGACAGACAAGAGGAGCGTCAGGCTTG
Organism: Thymallus thymallus; assembly: GCA_023634145.1. Taxonomy (NCBI): domain Eukaryota; kingdom Metazoa; phylum Chordata; class Actinopteri; order Salmoniformes; family Salmonidae; genus Thymallus; species Thymallus thymallus. The sequence continues at coordinate 19,567,803 of CM042380.1, read as the reverse complement.
CAATGAAGTTCTATTTTTATGGGGATCTGAGGACAATATTTTGTCAGGGGCAAATCGCTACACAATCCCTGTGAGCACTGAACAAAACTATTTATTGTATTTATATAGCTTTCCACATTCTCCCTGCCTATCCTTTTCACGTCGCTATGGTTTTAAGGTGATATTTTGGATGCATATTAATGATATATGCATGATATGTGGAACCAGGTTGTAATTACATTTTTCATATTTCTCATTTTGGAAATGAAAGGGTTTTAACATGAATTGGGGTTGTTGCCAAGAGGCCACTGTCTCTCTGTTTTTAGATCGTTTTAAATAGCCTGTAGAGTTGTTCAATACGTTTTCAATGGGGATTTGTGCTGCTAAGCTGAATTTACAGATAGTATTGGCTATAAAAATCTATATGTTGACACATAAAAACATTTACATAAAATGGACATTTAATAGTTAATTGCACTGTGATTTTATAAACTTTGACAATGCATTTCACTAGAAAAACAATGATTGAATGTGTTTGATAAACAAGTGTTCAAAACAATGCCAATTCTTATTGGTCAGCTAAACAGATGCAATCACTTTTGGGAAATGGAAATGCACAGTGTGACTTTCAACAGGTAAATGTCTTCAGGAATCCCCCTGCTCTTCTGATTTCCAAAATGCGAGTGATATCCCCAGATCTCTAGGGCCACACAGTGTACTGTACTCAGTGTATTGTCTGTGGTTTATAAGCACTTTATCAGTAGCTACAGGTACTAACTTGGACAGACTGGACACTCCTGCAACAGCTAGTAATCCTTGGGTGTAATGAGATTGCCAAACTAGTGATGGGCCTAGTTACTGAAGATAATTTGTTTACATAGATCTAAAATGCCTGTATTATAATTCTGTATGAACATCTCTTGACATTTAGGAATTAAGTGTACTGTTACAATTTAAATTGGTAAGTGTATTTACTCTGCAGGATTTAATTAAATTCTCTGCTTTTGATTTGTTCTCATTCCATTTTATGGAGATTTAAGTGCACAGTATAGGTCATTAGACTACTGTGAATGAAGTTGGGAAAAGTAAAGGAATAATTCCATTGACTTCACATGTTTATGGCACTATGAAGGATTGTTTTCTTGCTGGTTTCCACAACTTTGGTATTTACACATTCCTTTGCATTTTCCATTTTTGTATCACTTTACACATCAAGGACTGGATTCAATCCACATCACTGAAGTATCGTGGATGATCCACCTAAAAATAAAGGTAATTTCCGATTGAGCCGTCATGAGTGTACTGTGAATGTAGTCTCATTGCCTTGAATTGTCAAATCGCACTATAGCTGATCTTCAGTGCTATGGATTGAAGAGCCCTAAGACAGCTGGGATTTCTTTCAAGCTCAAACTGTGGCATAGTTAATTGTTTGGTGGAAAATGTATTTGTAGTTCACTTGTGAATTTCATGAAATTAAAGACGTTAGTGATTTTTGCATAAATGCCCAAACTCTTTCCTGTTCCGCTTTAGCTTGGTCCTAGATGTTTGTAGTTTTGCTAACTTGACCCTAGGCAAGAGTCCATGCAAACAGAGCTGGGACCATGCTACATTAGCTACTCAAATAGCAACATCCCAGGGCAGCTTGATAAGCTGCTCATACCAATAAACTTGACCATGATTACTGTACTTAAGCTGAGGGGAGGTAAGTTACTGATGAAATGTTTAGTGCCTTACTGAATATAAATGGCTGGCCCATACTTATTGCAGCACAAGCAAAACTAGTGTATGAAATGCATTATACTTCCATTTAGGTTTGTGGAATAAGACTTGGTACTTTAACTACAGGTGCCATTTTACCATTCAATACTCCATTTGGAAGAATAAAATTGAAACCAGGTTATGGCTCTTGGGATTTTAATGAAAGCATAAAATCAAAATCCATATTTAAAAGGCTTCAAAAAAACATGTTTATTTGTACAAAGTGAAATATTTACATGTACTCAAAAGCAGCAGGCCAAAAAGGCCATCAATGGATTTTCTTAAAAATTAAAAGTTAAAAATAAAGTGCAGTAGATTAAGACTTAGTCCGTATTGATGACATCAAGGTTTAGGGAGCAGCGCGGCAGCCATGTCAGCTACAACGGCAGACTTCAGCTGAGGGATGAGGCTGATCCTCATTAGTCTGCTGCTTGCATACTTGTTCTTGACAGCCTGGAAAACAACATTCCTCAATAGTTTTCCTAGAAGTGACATTTTACCCAAATCCAATGGTACAAGATTAGATGACTACAGCAAGGTCAAGCCATCAGACGACAACTTACCTGAAGCTTAGTTCGCCCTTCATTTACAGAGACAACATTTTTAGCAATGTGCTGCATGATTGGCTTGAGGTGGTTCTCATTATAGGTAGAGTAATGCTGCTGTGTTGGAGTCTGCACAGGGAGGGGAAACAATTGTTGAAAACATTATCCATGTCTCTTAGCACCAAATCAATTTGACAAACTTTGATACACTTTGTGGGGAACCATCCCATAAACATCCCAATAATTGCCAGGAGACAGCTGCTTACCCAGTTGAGCTCATCAAGCAGCAGCTGGGAGAGGCACAAGGCAGCAGCAGCAATCTCAGAAGGGTGGTAATGCACCATGTCATAGTCAAGGAGGGTCAGTTCCATCAGGTACTTGGCTAGTGTGTGCTTCTCAACATCAGCCTGAAAATACAACCACTGGTTGAGTCACTGCATGCAAGTGGTTGATGGCTTTTCCACCTCAAACAATTAAATAATTGCAGTTCATGTTGAGGTGGGCTATTTTAATAACTACACCCATTGCAAAAACAGTAGTATGAAAACATGCATGTCATTGAATAACGTACATTGCCAGCCTTGGAGGCTCTCCTGAGGAAGTGTAGGGGTAGAGGCCTTCCAAGCTCAAAGTTCAGACTACGCAGAATCAGTTGTTCCATCTCCCGAATATGGGCCTTGGTGAATGCATTGTCTGTGATGTAAACGAAATCGCCAATCTCCGGGGAATACATCTCTTCATACTTGGACGCCAGCAACATGGCAGTCACGCCAACCAGCTGGAGCTTCTTGCGGCTGACAAGTTGAACCTAGATAGTAGAGGGGTTAAAATGTTACAGATATATTAGATAGACATGGATAATATACTATTTGTTATAAGGCTTACCTGAAGAAAGCGATCTAGGATGGCCACAGTCAGATACAGAGTTTCCTGCAGTAGCTGGAACCTGGAGTGTACCTGAATCAGCCAGTCAATCAGGAGAGCACGCATGCTTCCATTGATCTCATAGCCCTTCATGTACTTGGGCCGGACAGACTGCTGAGTCTGTTGAGAAAGGAAGACAAAGATTGATGTAGAGTGAGACCCAGCACAAAATATTTAACGAGTCAGAACCATGTTAGCCTAGAGAGAAAGGACAAGTTACCTCAAGGGAACGTAGATAGCCATAGATATCCTTTACATATTCAGAGCACAGCTGTGGCATGTCTGAATCCCCTTCATCAATGTCTTCTACAGCAAGCAGAGCTTCCGAGAACGCCTGGCACAATTCCTCTTCTTTCATAGACACTTCAGCAGACTCTTCAGGCTGAGGAACTTCAGGCACTGGGAAACGTTTAGGCCGAACAGCTGCTGGCTGACCTTTTTGGTTCATAGATTGTTTGGCTGAAGCCTTGGGAGGAACAGTCTTCTGTTGAGTATAGAGAAACATGTTTAAGAAAGAAAGATGAGTAGGTAGTGAAATCAGACAGACAATGGACCAAACAATGCCGTGCAATAAAATATACCTTTGACTGTCCCGCTTTGCTGGCATTGGGAAAGTTGGACAGCTCTCCAAGCACAGCCCTTCTTGCTCCAGCTACGTTTGCTTTTCCTATTAGTGCTGGGTTCTCTGCGTTCCTTAGCTGTTGAAGACAAAATTACCCTTCATACCAATCATGTGAACACAAAACATTGCCAATTAAGTTAGCAGATAAACTACCGACTATGTTTGCAATCGATGACTAACGTTAATGACAAAAAGTTCATTTTAACCATGCGAAATTACACTAGGTGGCTAACGTTAAATGTTTTTACGCCGGTGAGGTCACTTGATTTGAGGCAAAGCACACGCTAGTGTTGATTTCATAGTTACTTACCTACTAGTTATCATATTGGCTAACTAAATAAAGGAATGTGAAAACAGACAGCTAGGAAAGCTAACTAGCTCCAGTAACATGCACACAAAAACACATTAGCTAGTCGACATAGTAAAATCTCACCGCAACACGAACTTCTAATGACGACATATTCACGCTTTGTTAAAAACAAGGCAGGTAGATCAAATCGGCAAACCGCTGCTTTTAGGTATGCTGTTTGCTCGATAAATTCACAAACACAAGGCCCGAGTAAACAAGTGTACAATACCAATTCCACGGTCATTCAAATACCACTCTGTTGATTCTAATTGGATACCGCTTCATAGAATGCACCTGTTTCATTGGTTGCCAAAGAGGAATCACGAATGACGTTGCACAGTCACAATAAGAGCGGATCTCTATAAGAACCCCAATCTAAGGGTTTCCACTAGTTACCACAGTCACAAGGTCAGATTTGTCTATAGAGTGACAATTAATTAATTTCGAAATAAAATTTTAAGAAGATACATTTGAGAAATTGGTGGGTTTTATGACTATGTGGCTGGGGTAGCTAGCCACTGACGACCCAATCAAATATTTTTTATTTTATTTAACTATGCAACAAATTCTTATTTACAATGACGGCCTACCTACAGTGTTAGCCCATGGAGCAAATTAGGTGTAAGTGCCTTGCTCAAGGACACATCGACAGATTTTTCACCTTGTCAACTCGGGTTTTCGAACCAGCAACATTTCGGTTACTGGCCCAACGCCTAACCGCTAGGCTACCTGCCGTCCAGATATTGACGCTCCTCATCCAAAAACGAGACATTCCTTTTAAATTACAAAAAGCAATGCATATTGTCATTTGAAGAAAAGAGAGAAAATTGTTGCATTAATGTTTGCAACACACACCATTTACACAACCTTAGGCCCCATGTCTGCAACATGGATTTATTGCTCAGCAGAGGCAACATCTCAATATTGCTGATAAATCCACTTGGCCAAAATAACATATATTTTATCAATTGACCAAAGTGATAATCTTGGCTACTCTAATTAAGAAACACTATACATGGTCTTGATTGATGAGTAGTAATAAGTAAGAGGAACATTCATAAAATCTACATATAATGCATAAAAGAAAATGTATATTCTTGCTGCAGGCTCTTTGGATACATGGATGGATACTTCAGTTAATCTTTACTTGATGTTTCACCATAAAACCTACAGATTATAAACAGTTTGCATTTTGCTGTCATGACACAATTTTTTGGGGGCAAGCTGAATAGGCATTTTTATTACTGCTACATCACATCTACAGTGCCTTCAGAAATTACATTTTGTTGTGTTACAGCCTAAATTCCAAATGGATTAAATGAATCGTTTTTCTCTCACCCATCTAGTGAAAAAATGTTTATATAATTTTTTGCTAGTTTATTGAAAATGAAAGACATAAATATCTAATTTACATAAGTATTCACACCCTGTCAGTACATGTTACTATCACCTTTGGCAGCCTTTAAGGCAGCAATTACGTAGGCTTTCTGGGTAAGTCTCTAAGAGCTTTGCACAACTGGATTGTACAATATTTGCCAATTATTATTTTCTAAATTCTTAAAGTTCTGTCAAATGCTAGACAACCATTTTCAAGTCTTGCCATAGATTTTCAAGCAGATTTAAGTCAAAACTGTCACTTGGACACTCAGGAACATTTACTGTCTTCTTTGTAAGCAACTGTGTTTTAGATTACTGTCCTGCTGAAAGGTGAATTAATCTCCCAGTGTCTGGTGGAAAGCAGACTGAACCAGGTTTTCCTGTAGGATTTTGCCTGTGCTTAGCTCCATTCTATTTATTTTTTAACCTGAAAAACTCCCCAGTCCTTCACTTGGTCAATTAGGTTAGTATTGTGGAATAACTACATTGTTTATCCATCCTCAGTTTTCTCCTATCACAGCCATTAAACTCTGTAACTGTTTTAAAGTCACCATTGGCCTGAGCGGTTTCCTTTCTCTCCAGCAACTGAGTTAGGAAGGACGCCTGTATCTTTGTAGTGACTGGGTGTACGCCATCCAAAGTGTAATTAATATCTTCACCATGCTCAAAGGGATATTCAATGCCCTTCTTAGCGAGGCATTAGAAAACCTCCCTGGTCTTTGAGGTTGAATTTGTGTTTGAAATTCACTGCTCAACTGAGGGACCTCACAGATAATTGTATGTGTAGGGTACAGAGATTAGGTATTTTACAGTCCATGCAACTTAAGCAAATGTTTACTCCTGAACTTTAGGCTTGCCATAACAAAAGGGTATTGTGTGTAGGCCAGTGACAAAAGAATTCAGGCTGTAACACATCAAAATCAGGAAAAAGTCTAGGGGTGTGAATAACAATTGTTACCAATATTTTTGGTCAGTAGTAGATCCCTCAATGTGCAGTTGTGAAATATGGACCAACATGCATAGGGGAATGGTCAGAGGAGACAAATAAACAGACACAGAAAATAGTTATCTAACTTTATTAATATTATTTTAAAACTAATATAAATCCCATGGAATATCATCCTGGTGCCATTAAGTCTACGAATGCATGGATACCGGCCATAAGTACTGCATTCCAACACTCCATTCAAAATTATTTATTTTTTCCAAAATTCTGCAATCAATGTGGAAATACATGTCCTCAGCGCACTCTCTTTACAACACTCCTGTCTGTTCTCTCCTGTGCAAGTATATGCAAGTTAGCTAGTCGAGAATAATATTAGTGTTATCTTTTCAATGACAGCAAAGAGGGACTTCTGCTGCACAGCTACAGAGAGAGAGCGGCTAAGAACAATGGGTTGTAAGAATAATCAGATACTTTTTTATTATTCTGAGCTGAGCGCAGTATATTTCCCTCTGAAAAAATAAACAGGGATAGACTAAAAGCAAGGATAAACCAATGCCATTCCCAGCTTCCAAAACAACAGACTTCCCCAGGTTGCAGGCTCATGTGAAACTGGTTGCATCTGTGGACCTGAGATCCCCTTATAGAACCCAGTTTACCATCTGGGGCTTGTCTGAGGGAGAAATCCAAACAGAACACAGAGACTTTATCCTCAGCAGACCTCAACAATCATTCCATTGAAAAAGAACAGTCAAGAGACAGATGTGACATTCATTTTCTTTTTCTCTAAAATACATTAGATGACATGTGAATGGTGTTAAGTCAAATCAAGGTGGTGCAGGGAAGTGTAATATGGCAGACACGCATGTGCATTTTGTGGGAGTTGAGGTGAAGATTGAGTTTATTCCCACTCTAGAAATACTGGGTGAACACGAATACAGCAGCTGATCTGTTTAACATGATATTTTCCTAATTAAGGAATGTCTTGATTTACCTTCTTAGAATCAAAACGTCTTCCACTAGCAAACCACATTGTCTAAACATAAACTTATCAATACAATGATCGGTAAAATGAGTTCTGCAATGTTTTTAAATGGAGGTTGGCATTCTATTCCCATAAAGCAAGGCATTAGGTATATAGAAATGCTTCTTTACTAGAGCAGCTATCCTCACCTGCAAGTTGTTAGGCCATGAGAAGCCCACAATATATGTGCAAAGAAATGCATTGCGAGGAGCCATGCAAAAAATAAAAAATTAAATAAAATAAAAATATGACACGAGGAAACAATCAAAAGCTACATAAAAGCTTTATAAATACAATAACATTTTAAATCCGTAATGGAGATGTCAATACTAGCAGTATTGTACTATGTGATAGCTGGCACTCTAGGCTCAATGCTTTTTTAGCCTGATGTTTTTTTTTTCCTCATAGTGGATCTGCGCAGGTAATTCATGCCCTCTTTGGTTGACTGCAGTACTGAAGAAAATTTTAAACAATAAAACAACAATGAAAGAAAACTCCAACAAAGGGTTGTTTGAAAAACGGCATCAACTCTCAACGGCAGACAACTGCGCCTCGATGTCCACTCTGCAGATGGGGCACTTCTTATTGGTGAGGAGCCATTGGTCCACACACAGTTGATGGAAGAGATGCATACAAGGTAGGCGTCTGTGGAAGAGAGAATATTGTTAGAAAGACTTTAAATTCCATCTTCATAATGAAAAGATCCCGTAAAGTTGGAATGAAATCACAATGAATAAAATTAGTTCAATTTAGTTTGTTGAAAGATGGAAAATTAACATTCACACATTACAGTTGTCGCATTACACCAACAGAGGGCAGAAACTCAAACTCATTTGATCACATGAGCACATATGTTGAGCTCCAGAAATGTCCTCTGAGACCAGTCATTTTCAGGCACTCAAAGGATTGGCTTTTCTGCTGATTACTATACTTTTGGGTGTTGAGAAAATCTCTACAGCATATCATAGCTGAGTAAGTACAAGCCGGCTATACCGTCTATCATTATGGGCAACGTGAGATCGCTACATAACAAGGTGGATGAGCTTGAGTGTCTGGTCCATGGGCAAAGAGACTATTGGGAAGCTAGTCTATTGTGCTTTACAAAGACATGGCTGAATGATAACATCTCCATAGAGAACATAACTATTGGTGGTTTCCAGACCATCAGAGCGGACAGGGATAGCGCTTCTTCCGGTAAGGGTAAGGGAGGGGGGCTGGCTTTATTAGTTAACAACAGATGGTGTAATCCAAGCCATATTACTGTTAAGGAACAGTTTTGTAGCCCGGACATTGAGCTGTTAGCCGTTAGCCTGAGACCGTACTATTTGCCAAGCGAATTCACGGTGACCATTGCCATTATTGTTTACATCCCGCCCTCCGCTGACGCAAACACAGCGTGTGACGTCTTCCACTCTGCTATCGCGAGGTTACAGACAGCGCATCACAGTGCCTTCTTTCCCATTTCAGGGGATTTTAACCATGCATCTCTCTCTTCAACGCTGCCCACGTTCAAACTGTTTGTGAAGTGCCCAACCAGGAAAAATAAAACTCTGGACTTGTTATATGCTAATGTGAAGGATGCATACAACTCCACTGCACTCCCTCCCCTCGGTAGATCGGATCACAGCCTTGTCCACCTCACCCCACTCTACAGGCCTATGGTCCAACAGCAGCCAGAGACCACTAGGACCATTAGGAGATGTTCCCCGGAGGCGAATGAGGCCCTACAGAACTGTTTTGAAACAACAGACTGGGATGTGCTCTGTGATGCTCATGGGGAGGACATCGATGGACTTACAGACTGCATAACGGACTATATACATTTTTGTGTATAGTGCTACTGGGTGAGAAGATGAAGAGGATAAAAGTGGAAGCACCCTTAATCTCCTGGGTTACGGACTACCTGACCGGTAGGCCACAATTTGTGCGGCTACAGAGCTGTGTGTCAGAACGGGCAGTGAGCAACACAGGGACCCCTAGGGAACGGTCCTGTCCCCCTTCCTGTTCACCCTCTACACCTCGGACTTCAGATATTACTCTGAAACATGCCACCTACAGAAGTTCTCGGATGACTCCGCAATTGTAGGGTGCATCAGGGGTGGGCAGGAGGAGGAGTACAGGAGCACAATCAACGACTTTGTGGTGTGGTGTGAGCAGAACCACCTTCAGCTGAACATCAGAAAAACAAAGGAGATGGTGGTGGACTTCAGGAGAACCAAGGCCCAACCGACTGCAGTCCCTATACAGGGGATGGATGTGGAAATGGTTGGGTCATACAAGTTCCTGGGAGTCCATATGGACAACAGGCTGGAATGGGCTGGTAACACCGGGGCCCTGTACAAAAAGGGCCAGAGCCAACTCTACTTTCTTTTTTTTCTCCCCAATTTCGTCATATCCAATTGGTAGTTACAGTCTTGTCCCATCGCTACAACTCCCGTACGGACTCGGGAGAGGCGAAGGTTGAGAGCCGTGCGTCCTCCGAAACACAACCCACCAAGCCGCACTGCTTCTTGACACAATGAACTCTTAACCTGGAAGCCAGCCGCACCAATGTGTCGGAGGAACCACCGTAAACCTGGCGACTGAGTCAACGTGCATGCGCCCAGCCCGCCACAGGAGATGCTAGAGCGCGATGGGACTGTTGGGGTGTTAGGCCCTAGTTTAACAATTATACATCCATCCGTAAGTAACTTTGGTCTGTAATCACTTATTCATTCAGGACTGTATATACATATTCATGTACAGTTCTTATATTATATCACGTGCAATGTTGTAAGTAATTCTTGGACTGAACTTACGTAGTCATTCACTCAGGAATGCATATTAGTATCATGTCAGTTGTATCTTTTTCATTGCTTTTAGTATATCGAATGTGCAATACGTGCATTTATGTGTAATTAAATCCTGCGCACTAAGGACTGTATTAAGGGAATTATTATTACCCTAAATTACATCATACGCACATTTAGCTATTTAAGTATATCCATCCATCCATCCATCCATCCATCTATCCATCTACAGAAAATGTGGGAAAGGAACGGTCGTTCTCAAACAAAAACAGCCCCACATTAAAAACACACGCACGCCACAGTATAACTGTGTACCTGACGTCCTCCCCTTCCTCCAATATTGACAGACAGATGGTGCATTTCTCCTCTGTGTCTTCGTCCGCCCCCTCATCTTCATCTTGCTTACCATGCAGCTTTCTCTGTTCATGGAAACATTGGAAAACACCATTATAGATACAGAGCACCAAAAACAAAGTCTCCACAAAGATAACTCTTACTCCCAATATAAAGATATTTCAAACAGGGAAGGCTAAGACCATTTGATGAGGGTTACTGTCAAACACAATAAATGTATTGTGTTCACAGGGCGTTAACATTACAGGTACAGACCAACTTGTGAATAAAGTATACTTTATGACTGATAGAGGGCTTACTGTATACAGTACAAGTATTATGAGGGTGAACACATATCCCTATGAGGACAGAGAGAATGGTCATTTTGTCCTGGCTACAAAACATGTCATCCCTATGGATCAAGGTAATATGGATTAAAAATATTCAAATGTTTCTACTGCCGAATCCCCTCGCCCCCAACACTACTACCATTAAAAACTATAAATGAGCAGAGACATGTTTCCAAATTGAATTTGTTCATTTTTTTTTCTCACCGAGTCTGAGGTTGCGTGCATATTTTTCCCAATAGTTGCCCATGCTTCAGGGGTTAACTGTTCGTCAATGTCTCTCTCAGTCTCCAACACCTTCTGTATTGGGCAGCAGGTTATTAGGTTACTTATTTAAATACATTTGGAAAACTAGATGGAATCTTTCCCTACAATGTTTTCTAAGGCTGCAGCTTTGGATGAAAGGGACACGTTCTAGTTTCTACAGCATCTGGCTTAACGATAGCAATACATTCATATTTTGAAAGGAGCACAAAATAACCAGTGTGTGCACTCTGTCCCAGAATAAAATCTTGTGCAGACATGCACAAAATACATCACAGCAAACTACATTTAAAAATGATATGTTCTGAAACACACACACACTTTTACAGGAGTGCTCGCACCTTTTTGTACTTGTGTGGGTAAGTGCACCTCTCTATGGTTCCCTGAGAAGCCCCTCGGTTCACAGTCCCCAATCTCTCCTCTAAATGCAGCAGATCCTGAGGAAATAGGGCAGGAAAACAACCCAACATGAGAGACTGAGCTAACTCACTCAGTTACACACAGCTCATAAGCCACAGCCATAACATGCTCAGGAGTGTTTCCTCACCACCTGACCGTAGCAGGAAAACCTCCAGGCCCTAGTTAGTATCTCTTTAATAATCAAGTGTTACCTCATAAGTTCGTCCAAATCCAGTCATTCTGGATGAGATGTAGCGAATGTGTGGGTAGGTTACTTCAGACATGCCAGTGTGCTGTGAAGGAGGAGGCAAAACAATTCCATGAAAATGTTCACTTCAGTGGAGTCCATTCATTTGTTTCAGTGGGCTACAGTTCATGAAGCACATAGGGATATCGCATTATCAATTAAGTCTGCTGACGCTGCTTGACTTGGGTATAAATTCTGGCAAGCATTGCTGAAAACTGCATTTTTGATACCCATAGAAGTCTCACAATTTCATATTTTCTGACATTGTGCATTAACTTTTAACATCTTTTCAAAGGGGCATCTATTGATTTCAGTCCACTGGTTATGTTGAATATGCACTTGAAATGACTTATGGGCCACCATTACCTGCCAATGCATTATTCATGTGGCCCAACAAACCATCCTTGAAATAACATCTTATAAATAGACGGCTACCATCATTAATCTACGCCATACTTCAAATAATAGCATTTATTTCTCATTTATGCTAATGAATGCATGTGTGCTTAGAGTGAGGGTGCCAGTCGTGCACTCACCATGAATGGGATGGGGAAGTGGTGCAGTCTAGGGGGAGGGTGGTAGTGGGGCAGGTGAGGGTGCAAGTGTCCTGAAGGATACGGCGCCACGGTCACGCCAGCCTCGATACCCAGCTCCCTATAGAAGAGAACCAGAACACAACAGTCATCATCAACTCATAGACATTGACAACATAAGTGCCATTTCAACAGTGAACATGAGGGCATACATGACTGACTATATCCATAGTGCACAGCAGGCCACAAAAAACTCCTGGCCCAACACGCAAGGCATTGGCCCTCCACTGCTCTAAATGGTACTGACCATGCAGTCCTCTGCTCAGGTTGGCGTGGGTGGGACGACATGGTCTGGGGCACGTGGATGTGGTGGCCATGGCCGTAGTTGGGGTGCATTCTGTGAGGGTGTGGAGGGGGGCGCTCATGTGCTCGTCTGGAGAAGGAGGAGAAAGAGAGAGAGAGAGAAAGAGAGAGGGAAGGAGAGAAAGAGAGGCTTATCAGAAACACTAGAGGGAAAACACCATAATATTGTCGCTGTAGTCAGACAATTGGATGCTACGGTCTGTGCTTGCAGTTGTGTTGCTGCCATCAGACGGTAAGGGCAGGGGCCAGAGGCTACACTCACGTGGGGTGCTGCATCATCCTGCGTCTCTGGACCTCCATCCTCTGCAGAATCTCGTGCTGGTGCAGCCTCTGCACAGAGGTCCCCAGCGCGGGCATGTGGTGCTGCAGGGTCTGGTGCTCCGCGGGCAGGTGTTGGGGGGCACTGGAGCCTGTAAGGTGGTGGGCAGGCAGAGGGGCAGGGGGGGGCGGGGGCACGGCATGGCCAGGGGGGTGGGAAGGCAGGGGCGTGTGGAAGGGATGGACGGGGTGGGGGATGACATAGTCGCCCTGTGGAGTGGGCTGAGGAGGGGGAGGAGGGTTACCATGGGAATGGGGGCAGGTGTTAGAGGGCTGGTGGTGCAGGGAGCGTGCCAGGGGGGCGTCTGGGTATCAGAGAGACAGAGCGAGAGAGTGGTGGGAGAAAGTTGAGAAGTAGTTAGTAACGCCTTACCAGATCCCATTTAAGTCCCCTTCCTAATGAGGACACCTGCTCATCATCAGTTATGACTCTCCTCACTGAAACATGCTGCCTGGCTGGCTGTTCCCTGTAATGAGCAGGTCTCCCACCTGAGACCACTGACTGACTGACTGACTGCCTGCCTGCCTGCCTGCCTGTCTCCCTACTGCAGAGAGAAGGGGGCCAGAGCAGGGCTGACTGTCTGATGTGACTGAGTGTAGGCACTAGACAGGTGCGCCAAACAGCTCCAATTATCCCTTTAAATATGGCCCCACCAGGGAGCCCCACCGCACTCATTCTCACTCCACAGAGCTATTCTGAGGAGAATCAGCAATTAACAGAGCCTGTTTGGTAGCACACCAGCAGCACTTAGCACATTAAACATCAGGTGTTTCTCTTAATTACAATTAGCACTGGGTTTCAAGAGTGCCGTTGTCAGCATAATCTTTCAAGCACTGGTATATATAGCCTAAAGGCTCACATGTTTAGTACAGTAGTATGCAGGTTATGCATGGGAATAAGACACTATAGTTACTACTGCAGCATTTCCTTTTCCTATCAAATCAACACAAACAAAAGAACCCACACAAAAAAAAAAAAAAAACTTTTGGTGCAGAGGTAGCTCTCTCTACCGTCATCCAGAGGTAGCTCTACTCACAGGAGGGGTGCATGAAGTGCCTGCAGGTGGATAGCTGTGGCTGTGGCTGAGGCTGGGCAACCATGGCTGAGCTGAAGGAGTCCACCACTGTGCTCGACTGGCTGGGCACTGGCCCCGCTGCATTCTGGGAGTTGTAGGGAGCGGGCCTCGACGTGGAGCCTGGGCAGCACGGGTCAAAGGCTGAGGTACCATGGAAACTACTGGCCCCGCTACCCCCCCCACTCCGTAAGCCACTGTTGCTCAGGTCCACCGGCAGAGTCTGCTTGGGAGGGGAGAGACAGAGATAGGAGGGTTAGAGAGGAGAAGAGATGAATGGAAGCGGGAGAGATACAGGGAGGGGAGGTATGGGGAGAGATACAGGGAGGGGAGGTATGGGGAGAGATACAGGGAGGGGAGGTATGGGGAGAGATACAGGGAGGGGAGGTATGGGGAGAGATACAGGGAGGGGAGGTATGGGGAGAGATACAGGGAGGGGAGGTATGGAGAGAGATACAGGGAGGGGAGGTATGGGGAGAGATACAGGGAGGGGAGGTATGGAGAGAGATACAGGGAGGGGAGGTATGGGGAGAGATACAGGGAGGGGAGGTATGGAGAGAGATACAGGGAGGGGAGGTATGGAGAGAGTAGAAACAGACAATGATGTTATGGTGCTACTGTCTGACTTTGATCTCTGTAGTGACAGAATATATAACTAACCAGTAAAACAGTAAACTAAAACCACTGGGCTTCATGGTCCAGCCAACACAAACACAATGAAGTACAAGACAATGGGCTTCACAGTTTAGATTGCAGTAAACCGGCTGAGAAAATTCAATCTAAGTGATGGAGTTTCAAATCATAGTAGCAGCCCTCCCTCGTTGAATTATACAAATAAATAAAAATAATATCTAGACTTTGATGCATAAAACATGACTTATTCATCTTATTCAGGCAGTATGTCTCCTATCTATGAGCTGTAGCTGAGGGCAGTATCTACATGCAGGCCTAGCCCATCATGAAAGGGCACAGCATTTTGCCTAACCCAATGCAACATGCTAACTACTTCCTCATTTTCATGGTAGAGACCTGACGGCCCAGTTTTGAATACTTGCCCCAGCCCTGCATGAATTATGTATGAGTCAGAGAGCATCTAGACAAAGAGAGACTGAGGTCTATGGAGGGAGCCGCTAACCTGACCTGCAGACACAGCCCTGTCAACCTCAACCCAACTACACTCATTACACTTTAACCACACACTGCTCCACTTTGATGGTAAATAATACAATTCAGCAGCTCCCAACAATTAGCAGAATTTGAATTATTCAGTGGTGAATCTGGCTTCAAGGGAGATTGCCAGCTAGTTCCTTTGTAACATTTTTGTTAAGACTCCAGTTATTTGTCTGTATCAGTTCCTATTCAGTTTTTTCCTTCTTAATCACGTTGAATCTGAGTTATTGGCTGGTGCAGATATTGATGGAGCCTTTTGTTTATATACACAAACACTTAGTCAAAGACACATTTGAATGCGATGGTGCCATCTGCCAGGAAGAACATGGCTTGCATAGTTAACTAAAACTATACATTATTTCTAATTTATCTCCAGCTATTGTGGAAGGAAAAGGCAGCCTTTGTCTCCCCAGATTCTATTCAGTTAGCCTACTTTTATAGATTTTGGACAAAAAATGTAATATGATCAAGTAGTTTCTAACGATCTGATCGATATATTAAAGTTGGGGAAACCAAAACAGGAAGCAGAAGTAACAGCCAAACCCCCCTCAATGCTGCAATGTAAAAAAACGCAACAAGGGGAGGGATTGTTGAGGCTCAGGCCTACCTGGTCGTGGTACTGGTTGGAGCTGCTACTGCTGACCCCTCCCCCTCTGCATGATGCAGGCAGGGCAGTGGGCCTCTCCAGGGGGCAGCTGGGCTCAGGAAAGGGCAGAGTGGGTGGAGGTGGGTGCTGGGGCGTGTGGTGATGGTGGTGGTGGAAGTGGTGGGCGTGGCTGTGCTGCTGGGAGCCCGGCTGCTGGGAGTGCTGGGCCTGCAGGCAGCTGGAATGGCCCAGGGTCATGTGACCAGGGGATGGCCCACCACAGGGGGCGTGCTGCGGGCAGCAGGTGGGTAACCTGGGCATGGCCGTGCCCCCACTCTCTCCTTCCACGCCGGACAAGCCTCTTCTGCTCTCTGATAGAGAGAGATGGAAAACACCTTTAAGCTTCAATCATTATTTATAGAAGATTACTAAACGTATAAAGGCACACAAGGTTGACATCATGGCTTTATGGATAGTTTATTGATCCGTCTTACCCTCTGTGCCTGCGGTGCCCTTTAGACCCTGTGCCAGCGTGCTGTCTGGGGCTGGGCCTTGACCGGGGCAGCTGGTGGAGGGGCCCGGTGCATCCTGGTGCTCTGAGGTAGAGGCATGATGAGAGGAGGATGAAGAGGAGGAGCTGACAGTCTGAGGGGGAATGCTGTCAGAGGTGGATGGCACGACAGAGAGATCTGAGGTAGGGAAAAGAGACAGGTAAACAGAGTATCATACATATCCATATCACTCTCTGTGTGTGTGTGTGTGTAGCAGGGTTTCCGTTAGGAAAATGTGGCGCCGGACATTTGACTGGCAGTAATTTAATTTGAGAAATTTACCGGCCCTATATGCATTGGGTGCGTAACCTGATTTGGGCGTCCACCCACGGTGCTCAGAATGACAGAAATCACATTTAGATTATGGTCATTCTGATTAACAGAACATGCAAATAGAGAATGCAACAATGTGCGTTGCTTCTTACCAAATTCTGATGTGCATTTTAAAGAGGTTAGAATAACTGTCCACATGTACTTTTCCTCAACCAACAAGACGAGTAACGAACAGCAAAATCACTAGCCTGTCAATCTACTGTCCCCCATAGTAGAAAAGGTTACATTCTATTGGTCAGCTTGTCGATAAAGAAATAGCCCATTCCAAACACTCTGGGACAGTTGTAGGACGATAGATCCCAAATTCATACAACCAGTAGGCCTAGGCTACATAAAACAAATGTTAAAAAGCAATGAGTCTGATGCAACAGATCAGAACGTTTAGCTTAAAATGTTGATAAACTATTATTTCTTCAAATTATAAGCGTAGCAATGCGCACAAGGCAGTAGTCTATGTGCGAATGTTTGCTCCATAACGCAATTAGTGGGAAAACACTAATGTAGAAAGAGGGGAGATCTAATATGCAACAACTAGCATGGGTTTGCTAATATGACTACGACTTTGCCTACTGGATAATGAAAGAAAGTTGATATAAAATTATTGCCTCCACGTATGTTTTTGACTAGGCTACTTTGAAGCAAGGTAAGACATGCCTCATAATATGTAGAAAAACGTTCAGGTTTCAAACAATTAAGTATATGTTTTAGAAATGCATACTGCCTCCAGCTTAAAGTGGTGTGTGACGCGCTGATGAAGCTTGCCTTCCCTTGCCTGTGCATTTGTGGTTTGAGATGATGTAGCAGCAGCTCTCGCACTGTCTGGTAGATTTTCCGCTCAAAGGCTCTGTATCTGTATGCTGTTGGCGTGTGATAAATAAGATAGGCCTACATAACGAATTTACATGGAGTGAACAAAACATGCTCTTTCCATGACAGACTGACCAGGTGAATCCAGGTGAAAGCTATGATGTCACTTGTTAAATCCACTTCAAATCAGTGTAGATGAAGGGGAGTAGACAGGTTCAAGAAGGAATTTTAAGCCTTGAGACAATTGAGACGTGAAGTGTGTATGTGTGCCATTCAGAGGGTGAATGGGTAAGACAAGATTTAAGTGCCTTTGAACAGGGTATGGTTGAGTGCTCAACAGTTTCCCGTGTGTATCATGAATGGTCCACCACCCAAAGGACATCCAGCCAACTTGACAACTGTGGGAAGTATTGGAGTCAACATGGGCCAGCATCTCTGTGGAACACTTTCGACACCTTGTAGAGGCCATGCCCCGATGAATTGTTGAACTGTTCTAAGGGCAAAAGGGTGTTCCTAATGTTTTGTCAACTCAATGTAGGCATAATATACACACAGCTATTTTATTTTATCTGCTTTTCTATTTTTATCGACCAAAAGCTGGCTATTACCGGCTAACGAAAACCCTGGTCTGTAGACTGGCTGCAGTGGCCTGGCAGCCAGGGAGAAGAGACCTCATTAGCATTCCAGAGTGTGCACTCCATCTGCTTTTCATACTCACAAATTAATTTCTCCTCCTCCTCCAAAGAAATGCAAATGCTCTCATATCTCACACTGCTCTGCTATTCTGTTATCAGTCACACGGCGCGAGACCATCAAGAAAATGCACCAAATTGGACTTTTAAGTCACATTAATTCTTTGGTCTGGTTTGCTAATGCCTCAGGTTAGAGGGTAAACTGGTCCAGGAAAACATAGCCATTAGCCAGACATATGTAGGATGTTAGAATGGTAAAGCCATTACAAAAACAGTCAGTCAACACCTGATATAATAATAATAATACATTTAATTTATAATGCACTTTTCATTGAAACACTAATTGAAATAAATCAAATCAATAAACACAACTAGACAGGGCAACTGAAACAAAGAACCCAGTTGACACTACAAGGGACAAGGAACACAGCTATATCTAACGGAGGACCTTTCTAAAGAGGAGGGTTTTTAGGTCATTTTTAAAAGGTGTATATACAATGGCTTTGGGATGTCATTATTGCATGAACTGCACTGGAGTAGGCCTATACATCTGGTGAGAATAATGTACTATTTAAATTGGGGATGATTAAATACCCAGCTCTTCAATGGACTTTGAAATTCAATATAGTCATCAGGAGTCGGCTGTACTTCCCCTAAATCCAGAGTGAAACCATTAACCCACATTAGCTTTAATACTGCCAGGTGTATTTCATTCAGTGAGCCTAATGCCTACACATGAACAATGAAGAGCATGCTTCTGGCTACTGCGTGGCATTACTGTGACATTTTACAGTATGAAATGACATGCATCAGAAATGCATTGGGTTGATGTGTAAAAGCCAACCAATGAAAGAGCAGCCGCTCTCAGGGCACAGTCGCTATTAATATTCCTCCATTTGATGAAAAGATACAGATGAATCATTAATAACGGTGCCCGCTTATGGGAACATTTCAAATTTAATTGTGATGACAGGACAATTCTTATTCAAGTTAGCGACACCGACTCGCTCCCAAGTTTGGAGAGATGTGTGGAAGATAGCTAGCTAATCCTATTAAACAATAGCGTGTAAATGAGAGTATTTCATTTGACACCGAATTTTTCACAACCCCCTACGCAGTGTTGAGCTGGATCATGTGAGAAAGCATTAAACTCATCTAAATCCTAGTATTGGACGCCCACATTCATATGCTGTTACCGTATGCAGCATCTATGAAAAAGCTGTTCTCCAACGCAATTGATTTTTACACAATCACCAGATCTATTTTCTTTCTGTCTCAAGAGTAAACTTGCTTCTCTGTATCTGTGTGTGTGTGTGTGTGTGTGTGTGTGTGTGTGTGAGAGAGAGAGAGCCACACACACACACACACACACACACACACACACACACACACACACACACACACACACACACACACACACACACAGAGAGAGAGTATATATGCAAACCTTTGTATATTGTTCATAGGAAAATGACTTTGTCCTTCTTAAGAGGGCAAATGCCTCAGAGGAGTACTGTAAAATCGCCTTTGTGTTGAAAGACCAATGAGCCATGCTTTGAAAGAAAAGACAGTGGAAAAACCTGAGTCTAAGTCTAGGACCTCTATGTGACTGTTAAATCATATAGTCCACCTCAGAGTGGTTTTGGGGGTCAGCTCGTCCTCATGCTCACCATCCTCGTCCACTGTGAGGTCCACCACCTCCCCGGCGCTCTGGCGCAGCGGCTGGATGACGGTAGAGAGGCGGTGGCGGCCGCGCGACTCCTGGGTCCGGTTCTGGGAGCAGCTGGGGCCCCAGTACATCCTACCATGGCCCCCCACCGAGCGAGGCCTGTGGACTCAAACACACAGCCAGTTAGAGAGGGAGGAGAGAGGGAGGAGAGAGGAGAAGAGGAGGATTAAACAAGGCTTCAGTGGCAGGGACCAAGCTGATAATGCCAGGTTATATGGACCCTAGGCCTGGGCTATGGTATTATAACATTGTAACAATTCTATGATGATATTGCTGACCATACAGCCCTCTCACTGGAGACCGGTGGTCAGTAGATGAGTTCCAGTCCATAGGACTTGAGAAAATCCAGACAATTCAGCCCATTTTCCCCCCCAAAGCAAATCTCTAGCTTTTCCCAGCCTTATTGTCCTTAAAATAAATGTATGAAGAACGGATAATTTGATGATGTAATTTATCATGTAGTAAAGGGAAAGCTGAAGCGTTGTCATTTGGAGGCGGGGGACGGTCCACACTGCTCTTTATGTGTGTTAAGCACAATCAGGCTCACTTTGGGAGCTGCTGGAACGCTCGGCTGACATGAGAGCGGGCGCTGCAGCTAATTCAAAAAGACATGCACACCTTTGAGAACCACACAGAAATATCATGTTTATTTCACACTCATGGTTACATCCACCACACCCACTAACAAACTCCAAAACAACCTTATGGAAAACACAATTCAACATCCAACACACAGAAACACCTCTACCTCATTTAGCCTCATCTACCACACACATTTGCTCAAGTCAGAACCATTGTGCATCATTGCTCCTCCTTTCTCTGGCTCTCCTCTTCCTTTTGCAGTCTTCCTCTCTCCCCATCTCACTGCCTTACACTTTCTTCCTCCCTTCCTCTCTCTCTGTCTGTGTGATGTGGGAGTCTAGAGAGTATCAGTGTGCCGTAAAGCAGGATGGGGGAGGGGCGAGGGAGGAGCATAGGGGATAGAGTGTCTGCTGTAAAAGCAGCCTGTCATAGAGAGATGAGGCTGAGGAATAGCAGTGTTTCTCCCCAGAGAGAGTGCAGTAAACCAGGCCTGGGGAATAGCAGTGTTTCTCCCCAGAGAGAGTGCAGTAAACCAGGCCTGGGGAATAGCAGTGTTTCTCCCCAGAGAGAGTGCAGTAAACCAGGCCTGGGGAACAGCAGTGTTTCTCCCCAGAGAGAGTGCAGTAAACCAGGCCTGGGGAACAGCAGTGTTTCTCCCCAGAGAGAGTGCAGTAAACCAGGCCTGGGGAATAGTAGTGTTTTTCCCCAGAGAGAGTGCAGTAAACCAGGCCTGAGGGCCAAAGCCAGGCTAAGGGAAAAGAAGTGCCAGGAGAACAGAGACCCCTGCTCCCCTCAACACAGGGCTGCTGCTGGAACCCCTTAACCACAGGTTGCATCATTAAAACCTCCAAACAATAAGATTACAGACAAGCATAGTGGGCTGCTGATATTCTAGTGAGACCAGTGTGTGTGTGCACAACAATAGCAAGGCCATACACAGAGGGCCATGTGGGCCTAACAAGCCATTTTAATAAGCAGGCATATGAGAGTGCTGTGATAGTGCGTCCACTCACACCATTCAGCAGAGGAAATGCCATTCTCACTGCTGTGGGCTGCATGGGGAATTCCCATTAGCTCATACTGCAGCCCATTCCATTTCCTGTCAGATGGACAAGCTTCACAACAAAGGAAAAGGAACGGAAGGCAACAAAAACCTATTAGTGTAGCTTCTGACGTTGGCAATGCAGAAGAGGAAGAAAAGCCTCCATGGCATGTCCCATGGGGCCCAGGGAGCAGGCCAGCCCACCTCCTCCTCTCTCCCACCTCAGGGCCCAGGGAGCAGGCTAGCCCACCAGGGACAAGCACCTAATTAACGTAGACCTGGGATTATTTTGTAAATACCTGTTCACCACGTGGCCTCTGAGGGGTGGAGGCGAGGGGAAAACGGAACACAGTAAACATGAACACTGTGGGAACTGGGGGCTTGGCAGGACCAGGGTTTTGCCAAATGCCTGGGGGTTTAAAGAGGCCTTGACAGTGGGGCTAACTGTAGGGATGGGATCTAAGGACTGTGTACAAAGGCTATGGTAGTGGGGGGAGGAGGGGTGACAATTAAGGCACTAAATTGACTGTGTGTGGAAACCATAAACAATTTGAAGCATCTGGCACTACATCGCAGCAAGAAAGAAGAGTAAACTGTATGTTCGGCACCAAAATCCAAAGCCTTCACTGATACTGAATATGGCATGCATGCATACAGACACATACTCACACCCTCTATCCCACCCATTGGCCTCTCTGCACTATAAACAAAGGCTCTTTCAGCGGAAAACAGTCACTGCTCATCCTGCTTCCCTTTGACCCCCACACCCGGTGTTCCTTGCTACACCTCCCCCTTCAGAAATTGGCCCTTCTCGCATACTCCTGCAAGCCAGGGCATCTCTGGGAAGTGCAGGCAGAGATGGGAGGATAAAAAACACACACACACCCTCCCCGAACTAACTACACTCTGCTCATTCACTTCCCGGAAATACCTAGGGAGAATATGGTCAACCTAGCATGAAGAGAGAGGGAGAGGAGGAAGATTAGAGGGAGAGAGATAAGAGATCTACAGGGAGAGAGAGAGAGAAATAGAGAGAGAGAAATAGAGAGAGCAAAGGGAGTGAGATTAAGGAAGAGAGAGGAGGAGGGAGGAAGAGTGATAGAACAAGTGAGGGAGCGACAGAGGGAGGAGGGAGATGGAGAGAGAGGGATGGGGTGCCAGGGGAGACCGAGATATTGAGGGAGAGAGAGAGAGAGCAATGCTTATGTAAACCCTTCTGTATCACACTCCAAATATTTAGAAGTTCTCAGAAAAAGACAGCCCTTTTCCATTTCTTAGAAGACCCTTAATGATCTCTTCCCCCCCTGAATATTTCTGAAAAGGCCAGGCACGTTCTGCCTTATTAACTCCTGGATAACGTTGTTTAAAATAAGTCACACTGCACAACCTGAATGAATCTACAGAGGAGCACTGTAGCACTGTCAGGGAACAATCAATCACGGGCAAGCTAATCACGTGTCTGTGGGACAGAAGGAACATGGGGAGAGAGGGACGAAATTAACAGGTCCACTAAAGCTCCAGTCAGTCAAGCCAAGCATTAAAATTCTCTGTTGGGGTTCTAGACCTGCAGAATGGGCTCACTGATATGGTGGGTCTAGAGAAAGCGGTCAGATGAGCTGGCCTCTGGAAGCGGAAGGGGCTTGGCTTCACTGCTAAAAACAACCTGAGGCATGTGGCCTGCTCCCCAGTGCAGCTCTTCTCTGGGTATGCTATGCACTATGCAGAGCTATGGAGAGACATTGCCAGGCCCCCTGCTATTCCACTCCACAGCAGCCTGAACTGGTCTCTAAACCGGATCTTTAACTGCTCATCCAGAAGATCCTCACGTCCTCAACACTACTAATCAATAGTGTTACTACTCTTCTTGTTCCTGCTCTGGTTCCCCTTCACATTCAAACACACACACACAATCAGAAATTGGAGCAAAGACCTGACCTTGGGCACAGGTCATTCATTTTCCTGAGATGTGAAGACTTGATGCTATTAACCTCGTCCCCCTGAATAGAAAACCCCCCGGCTTTCCCCCAATCCCAGCATTCCACTCACAGTCACATCCACGATATCGACAATCAGAGCTTGAGAGAGGGAGCACCACCAACTGATCTTAGGTTTCACACAGAGGGCCGCATTCTGGGAACAGCCAGACACTACTCAACACTTCATTGCACTGCCCTACATACAGAACTAATATCCTACATCTAAAAACTTACCCTTGAAACAACATGATCACATTCCTTGCAGACACTAAATGTATTATATGATAGATACTGTAGGTCAATATGGGCTAATATCATAGGTGTCTAACTGGGCAGATATGGGGTTGCCTATTTTAGAGTTGTCTGTAGAGTGAGGAGGGGGTTCCTCTCATCCTGAAAATAATGGGGAGTGATGCCACATGACTGATCATACCAGAGAGACAGAGGCTTCTAGAACCTTCTCTAGCCCCAACAAGCCTGTTTACACAGAACACTCCATGACATGGCTGTGCTGTGTACCTCTCTAGCCAGCAAAGAGGCGGCAATATTTGGCTGATTGTCTTCCTGAAAGCATAATGACAGGGCTTAAAAAAACAACATGAGATTATGGCTAACAATGCTAGCATGCTATGCCATGGATTACAATAGTTAGGAGCATAATTACACACAGTGGATTAGCTAGCTAGTTAACACTATACAGCGACAGGAACCAGCCAATCCCCTAACATGCAAGTGAATGACACCGCCTCATTAAGTTTGCATTTATGTAGCTAGCTGAGTATTTACTGAAACAAATTAGTGGCTCATTCAAGGACACAGCAGCTGGGAGGCTCACCTGGGATTACTAGCAGCCTCTCTCTCCTATCCAGTCAGCCATCCATTCCCCTGATCAATAGGCCTTACTACCACCCTGAAAATCTGCATGCCATTCAGATTAAAAATGCACTGGGCTGGCCACTCCTGATATATTTTGGCCTATGGTATGCTTTGTGAACATCTAGAGATCCATGACAGACACAGGGTTGAGATCATTTGCCTATTCAGTAAACCTGCACAATGTTGCTTGTTCAAGTCTAGTGTCAGAACAGTGTTTTGCCTGCAATGGGATAAAAAGGATACAGAAAATTACCTATGCAGGTTTATTTTGATTACTTTACTCCACATACAAGCAGTGGCGAGCCGTCATTCAGGGCTGTTTTGAGCCCCACCTGTTTAGTTTTTTGCCTGTTTTGCATTAATACGTGTCACATATGAGTTTACAAACAATGTAAAAAACGAAAATCATTGACTAAATAAAGCTGCACACAAAGTTGGTTCATGTTTTGCTTTCTTGAGTAAGGCGGCTAAAAAATGAAGTTGTTTCAGCCTAGCTCAGTGCTTTCTGTGGTGGTGGGGCAGCCAGCGGAAAATACGGAGCGTAGGGGTTGAGAATGTTCTCGAGTTGCGCCCTTTATGTACAGTGCATTTGGAAAGTATTCAGAATAAGGCTGTAACGTAACAAAATGTGGAAAAAGTAAAGGGGTCTGAATACTTTCCGATTTGCACTGTAGGCCCTAACAGTTTGTGGGCACCGTTTGTCACCAAACGGTGCCCACAAATAGATTTTTTTTGTTTTACATGCTAAAATCGCATGTAACTGTCACAAAATAAACGCTACAGTAACTGAAACTGATCATTTAATTGCCGGAGCAGAATTTCTACAGGAATTCTGCTCATTTGTCTCACGAGAGACAATGCATATCACAAACAGAGAGCAATTCATTTGGGTTGACATAGTGACTTTGCTGGCAGGAGTGAAATTCACAGGCCTTGCTATTTCTGGCAGCAGAGGGTAGGATAATGGAATCAAGCTGGTGGAAATGATTCTCAGCGCTATGCACCAAGGCACCTCAATAACAATTAAAGAGAGGAGAGGGGTTCAAGGAGAGAAAAACGAGGAGAGACAACTAGAAACCGAATTAACTCAGAGAGGAACACCATTATAACAGTTAAACAGCACAGATACACTGGAACTGCTGTAAAAGTCCCAATGCAGAGCATTTTCAGAAGACATCCCACAGGAGTCAGATAGAGAAATCATGTAGGCCTAGGTCTATGTAGAAAGACTACATTATGAGATTTGACTGGAAGCCTCTGACGGTACCCACTTCACAAAGCCTGCCAAAAGCCCTGGTAACCTGTAACCAGCTGGCATTTATTTCCCATGTTTTAGTAATCATATGGGTTCAGGAGAGCGTGCCGCAAGGATAGGAGAAAATAAAATCCACCTGGATCTAATGTCCAGGTTCTCTAGATCAGAGACCGTACCAGAGAGACCCTTGAACTGGTGGAGTTCCCTGACATGGAGCTCCCTGACAGGGGGATCAGAGTTAACTGGACCTGGATCAGAGTGAACTGAGGGTCAGATGAGAACGCCTTGGGGGGAGAGAGGGTTTTTCATTAGATTTTTCATGGAGGATGGAGAGAGAGCTTGCGTATTACTGTATGGAAGCCTTGCCCTTGAAGAAGACAGCGGTAGCAACAGCTGGGAGAGCTGTGGAATGCCAGTGCAATGCTTTAGCCTGACAGCTTCATGGCCAATCCCAGACGTGCAATATCTCCCCTGCCCTAGTGATACCAGCAGCTTCTCCATAGGGGCCAAATAACACTAAGAGAGCCTACACTGCATTTCTGAGGTACCCTGGAAAAACACTACCCCAGCCCAATGCAGTAGTCTCAGTAAATGTTATGACACTTGATGAGAAGCCAGTGCTCAGCGAGCCTCTATTAGACGCCCCCCAGTTGACTGTGATTATATCGACAGAGAAAAGGTGATCAAGTACTGTCAATACTGCAGGGCCAAGCTGTCTCAGGACACAAATGAAGGCTGGTGCCATTTAGATTGCTTTCACAGCTTAAAGGGGGGAAATATTGAGATGGATGTTTTTTCTCTTGAGAGAGAATTTCACAGCCAAAGTACTTTACCATCTCACTTCATTCGATTTTCCACTGTGGTTCAATATCTCTGTATAGCGTTGATCTCCTCAGAGAGGAGACAGGGGAAGGCGCTCACCTGAAGCCATCTCCCACGTTGACTATCTCCACCTCGCTGTCGGTGGAGGTGACGTTGATCTCCTCGCTGGCTGGGACAGGGGGAGCAGGAGTCGCTTCGATCACAACCACGTCCTCATCCAGAGAACCTGGAACACAACACACAGTCAAATACATTTTTATTTATCACATGCGCCTGGTGACAAGTGAAATGCTTGCTTACGAAGTGGAAATGTCTAGGAGCAACAATGGCTCAGCAGCGAAGTGGTAGGCCACACAAACTCACAGAACAGGAACGCAGAGTGCTGAAGCGTGTAAAAAATTGCCAGTCCTTGGTTGCAACACTCACTACCGAGTTCCAAACGGACTCTGGAAGCAACGTCAGCACAAGAACAGCCGCACACAAGCCTAAGATCACCATGCGCAATCCCAAGCGTCGGCTGGAGTGGTGTAAAGCTCGCTGCCATTAGACTCTGGAGCAGTGGAAACGCATTCTCTGGAGTGATGAATTATGCTTCACCATCTGGCAGTACGACGGAAGAATCTGGGTTTGGCGGATGCCAGGAGATCGCTACCTACCCCAATGCATAGTGCCAACTATAAACTTGGTATAGGAATAATGGTCTGGGGCTGTTTTTCATGGTTCAGGCTAAGACCCTTAGTTCCAGTGAAGGGAAATCTTAACGCTACAGCATATAATTACATTCTAGACAATTACGTGCTTCCAACTTTTTGGCAACCGTTTGGGGAAGGCCCTTTCCTGTTCCAGCATGACAATGCCCCCGTGCAAAAAGCGAGGTCCATACAGAAATGGTTTGTCGAGATCAGTGTGGAAGAACTTGACTGGCCTGCACAGAGCCCTGACCTAAACCCCATCGAACACCTTTGGGATGAATTGGAACTCTGGCTGTAAGCCAGGCCTAATCGCCCAACATCAGTGCCCGACCTCACTAATGCTTGTGGCTGAATGGAAGCAATGTTCGGCAGCAATGTTCCAACATCTAGTGGAAAGCCTTCACAGAAGAGTTGAGGCAGTTATAGCAGCAAAGCGGGGGACCAACTCCATATTAATGCCCATGATTTTGGAATGAGATGTTCGACGAGCAGGTGTCCACATACTTTTAGTCATGTGGTGTACAGAAGTCGGAAGTTTACATACACCTTAGCCAAATACATTTAAACTCAGTTTTTCACAATTCCTGACATCTAATCCTAGTAAAGATTCCCTGTCTTAGGTCAGTTAGGATCACCAATGTATTTTAAGAATGTGAAATGTCAGAATAATAGGACAGAATGATTTATTTCAGCTTTAATTTCTTTCATCATATTCCCAGTGGGTCAGAAGTTTACATACACTCAATAAGTATTTGGTAGCATTGCCTTTAAATTGTTTAACTTGGGTCAAACGTTTTGGGTAGCCTTCTACAAGCTTCCCACAATAAGTTGGGTGAATTCTGGCCAATTCCTCCTGACAGAACTGGTGTAACTGAGTTCAGGTTTGTAGGCCTCCTTGCTCGCACACGCTTTTTCAGTTCTGCCAACAAATTTTCTATAGGATTGAGGTGAGGGCTTTTTGATGGCCAGTCCAATACCTTGACTTTGTTGTCCTTAAGCCATTTTGCCACAACTTTGGATGTATGCTTGGGGTCATTGTCCATTTGGAAGACCCATTTGCCACCATTAAACTTCCGACTTCAACTGTA
Source organism: Thymallus thymallus (assembly GCA_023634145.1). Lineage (NCBI taxonomy): Eukaryota > Metazoa > Chordata > Actinopteri > Salmoniformes > Salmonidae > Thymallus > Thymallus thymallus. Next base: position 19,539,415 of record CM042380.1, on the reverse strand, counting down.
TGTACATTAAGGCAGGGTAAAGTGACTAGGCATCCGAATAGATAAGAGTATACTGGGGAGAGAGATCTGGCAATTTTACCTGTATGTTCTGATGTAAACATTGTTGAACTAATGGATCAAATTCTTTGCTAGTGGCCGGAAATTCACTCCACGTAAATAAAATTATAGACGTTTTAGTATAAAGTTAATTACAGAGAGGTTATAGATGTCTGTTGCTGTATATAGCTGGCTGTTGCTAAGACGGCTGGTTGGCAACACATCAGCTCATGTGTGTTATGCAGCAACATAAACAACCTCCACCAGCATCCTCTGGTGTTTCTTCCTCACCAGGGGAGAAACATACCCAAAGCTAAATAGGAAGCAGTATCAGTATCAGCATCAATTAATAGTGATTGTGGAATCTGTGTGCAGGCTAACAGTCTGTGCTCTGGGCCTGTGTGAAATGTAGGTCAGTAAATGGTGCTCCGCTCTCCACTGTTTGCAAGATTGGGGATTTGCAGTGCAATGTCTGCATCTGCACTCTGATTGGTCCCCTGTCCTGTATCTCTAGTTCCAGTTCTCATTCCAGCCATGCCTGACCTGGCCTTACTGTCAGGAAGAGGCCTGGGGTGTGTTCAATACACTTAACATTTCATCACATTGCAATCATGAAGGCAAGAGGCTTGTTGTTTTTGTCACACCACCCCAAACAGCTTGCTGTATAAGGGCCACATATCTAAAGACATATTTCTACAGATTAAAAATGATTCTGAAAATAAAAAGCTAATTCATTCTAGTCCACTATGTATTGTTACTATACTGAAATTATTTAGTAACATTAGGTTCAACTGTGCCATGTATTGCCTCATAGATGCTGTGTTGTTTGTGTCTTTCTGTGCAGTGGCTTGTTGCTCTAGTGAACATCAGCACTCCCCTGAGTGAGTTCTACTGCAGTGGTCCACTGGGTGCTACTGCTTAGAACCCTCTCCTAGCCTAGCTACCTCTCCCTCATGAAACATACTGCTCTACACAAACACTTCCTGGTTCAGGTAATGTAAATAAGAAGACTATGACTTCACATCTAAACTGAACAATGGCCGATGTGACTATTGACATGGACAAATAAGATAAATGTCCTGGCTGCTAGCTTTGAAAAGAGATGTATTTCAGTATGTAGTGTTTGTATTCTCCATTTTGCAGTTGAGAGAAGGCTGATTGTGACCTCAGGGGTGTATGCAGCTTGGCGTAACACACAATATGGTCACTCCTGTCATGTCCATGTATTTAAAGTCTGATGACTATAGGCAGCTCTGTGATTGGGCCTTTATATGTACATTACATTCATCCCCTCCTCTGGCCAATAGAGAGCCATCTCTACAGTCTGCCTCCATCCTCTCCTCTGCTATAAACAACAGCATATTTTCTCCTCAGAGCCCTTGTTGTTTCCAAGCAGGCTACAGTGGGGCTTAGAGCTCAGTGCTTGAGTCAGTCCTCTCCACCCACCTACTTCCCATAGCAAAGACAGAGAGAGGCAGCCTCTCCCCATGACCCACTCGATCCTTCCCCAGGCCCACTAAGTGGAAACACTATTACAGCTTAGCTACATGAAGACATTCAACAGAGAGGGGAAAGAGGGTGAGGTGGAATGGAAAATTAAGAGTTCCTTTAAAAATGGTGTTCTTTCTGTTGTAGCAGTGCAGCTAAGGAAACAGCAGGTGGTTGTCAGAGTGCTGTGCTCCTCTACTCCGCTGTACTGTGGTGTGTTGTGGGAGGACAAGCTGGGTGCATAAACCCATACACCTGCAGCTCAGACAGAGGAAGAGGCCTTGTTTCTGGGCTGCCAGGTTTGGGGCTCCGGGTAGAAGAGCGGAGACTGGGACATATGCCCTTTTGGTGTCGGTTAGCCCCCATCAGCAGTACCTACCAACCTTGCGCGCAAAGTCCATTTTCCACAGGTATTCACAGGTTAGGGTGACTCAGAGGTGTGCGAGGGGAGCCAGTGAGTGACCTTGGTAGAACAAAGACAATATGCTAGATAATAATGACTGTGTGCAACAGTGAGATATGTGGGAGCGAAGGTGCTATTGCTACTCAAAAGGAAATTCAAATGTGCATACATAGTCTGAAACTTGAACTGTGCATGTGCAGCGCCAGGCTATTGTACAGCGAGCGACGCACAGCCCTTATTTGTATGTTTCAAAGTGAAATACATACATTAGAGCCACATCAAAGCATGTATATTCATGGTAGATGCTGAAGAGCTAGCCTCAGAGGTTCATAAAGAGGCTTATGAAGATGAGAGGAAAAAAGTAAATGTCTCGAACATAGCCCTCTTTGTTTCAGGCATTTTCAGTCCATATACATTTATTAAAATCCTAACAGGCTTGGCCATTGCCCAGGGGTCATATTCCTGGGCTTAACTTCTCTTGGGCTTAAGACACAGCTGCACAGAGCTCAAACACTGTGGATAGAGTAAAAAAAAAAGAAAATGGATTCTTCAGTCTCCACAGATACACCCACAGATACACCCACGCCCATCCTAGTCCTGTGATATTGTGCTTTGTTCATAATAGCCTAGCTCTGACTGTGAGTTAATTCATCAATCAATATTTAGGCAGCTTTTCTCATTGCTGTTGAGCACACAGAGAGGGGAAGGACTGGCACAAACCAAACTAGGCTCAGGGATTAAAATGGTCTCTTCCACGATCAGAGGAGGAATGAATCTTTTACTAGAGCTTTATTTTGATCATTTTCTCTGAATAAAGTAACATTTTACTGGAGTCGTGTTTGAGAGTTTAACAAGCATTCGGTTGATGTTCACTGCCAAATCAAGTGTGTTTCCAAATAATGGGGGAGAGGGAGACAGTAAACAAAACACATTTCTGGCGAGAGCGAGCGAACGTGCAGCTTGCCTGGTGAATGAAACCTAATTAAAGACAAAGTGTCTTCAAAAAGCCCTGGTGGGACATCTTTCAGCAAGATGGAACAAAAACATTGTAATGGTTGCTTGGCCCCCAGGCTACACATCTCATTTCCAGAGAATAATAACAAAGGCCAAATATATTCCCCCCAATACGGTTACAGTGAGACTGAATACAACTGTAGGAACAGGCTGTGTACATACTGTAAATGTACATTCTGAAGGCCATTCATGCATTCCTTTGCCCCGTCTTTTCTCTGAGACTAAAAATATCAACTGATCTCAATTCTGAGCAAAGCGGATTCACAGAAATTAGCTTGCATTACATTCATTTGACATGAATGAATTTGACAACACATAGTTCTGTGTTGGCTCTGCAACATCAGGAAGTCCATGGCCTCCCCACCCCCGCCTCAATACTAACAAGGCCTGCAAAGCAGACAGCTGGGAAATGGAGCAGTTGGACAGGAGTGAACAGTGCTATGGATAGAGTCTGTGTGATTTAACTCTGGCTGGCTATCTAACAGTGAGCGACTCCTTTGCCTCTGGTCTGACTTGTGGGGTGGCAGGTAGACTAGCGGTTAAGAGGATTGGGCCAGTAAACGAAAGGTCGCAGGTTTGAATCCCTAGCCGACCAGATGAACAATCTGAGCAAGGCACTTAACCCTAATTGCTCCTGTAAGTCGCTCTGAATAATAGCATCTGCTAAATGACTAAAATGTATAAATGTAAGAATCAGTACAATTTACCCTGGTCAGAGCAGGATTGTGTGCGTTTTCTTGAATACCAAAAAATGGCAGCTATTGTTGTTGTGGGGGCGAGGGGGGGTGCTCCTTCTGGAAGTGAATTACTCTTTTGACTCCTAGATGGAGCAGACCTTTACTGAAAAGTTTCTGAAATACCAGCCCCTTGTGTCACGTCTGAACAGCCTTGGCTATCAGTGCAAACTTTGGAGTGCTGATATTTGGGAGCCTCGGCCATATACAGTATATAGGCTGACAGTATGTGTGCTTCAGATTGCAGACCTGCGTAGGACAAAGGCAAAGCAGCTAGCAAGGTACTGCTCTGTGTGAGCTGCCATGGGCAGCTTAGCTGTATGGAGAAGGATGTGCTTTCTGTATCCATAAGTGTCCATATATCCATGACCTATGAAATGTATATCCATGACCTTTTCGACTGTAATGTGTAATTCAAATAAAGTATTTCAAATGTGTGTGTGTAAGAGAAAAGGTCTGAAGCACGCACCAGAGTGCATAAGGAGGGTGAATTTACCTGTGGCCACAGCTGCGCTGCTTGGCTGGCTGCTGCTGCTGCTGACGTCCACATACAGCTCGTCCTCTGCCTCTGTGGATGAGGGTGAGGATGACTCGCTGGTCAGCTCCTCACTGGAGCTGCTGGTGCTGTGGAGCAGTGCGTACTTCCTGCGAGCGATTACCTCCCGCTTCTTCCTCTGGAGAAGCAGGCGCTCTTTCTGCTTCTGAGTCCGCTGGATGCCGCCGGGCCCAGCCTTCACAAACCGCTTCCTATGCATTGGCCGTCGCCCACTCAGACACGGCCGCTTGAGCAGCACCGGCACCGCTTCCGCCTCCGACCGTGCCCACTTATGAGAACGGCTTCCCCGAGTCCGACCCAGAATGGTGCGCAGTCCCACCCCTGTCCCTGTCCCGGCCCCTGTGGTGGAGACCGGCGCCTGCTGTGAGGGCTGCGGTCCCCCTGCTGCTCCCGTCCCTCCAGCCTCCACCTCTTCCTCTGAGCTTAGAGTGTCCGAGTCCCCGAAACGCAGGCTGGAGGAGGGAGAGGAGGCACAGTCGCTGAACGAGGACTCTGGGTTACGTTCGCCCTCGCTGCGGCCCTCCAAGACATCTGTCTGCCGCCGCTGAAGGGGAAGAGAGCCCTCACTGACACAACCCTCTTTCAGGGAGCAGTCCGAGGGCCCTGGCTGTTGGCTCTTGCGCTTTTTGCGTCCAGGCAGGCCCCTGTCTGGGTCTCTGCGGGCCCCTGTGTCCCTCAGGGGCCGGTGCCTGGTCCCGGCACACAGTGGTGCAAACTCGCTGCCTGCCTTGCCGATCAGCTCCATGTTGGTAGGGAAGCTCTTGGCTGTCTCCATGGGCTCTGGGTTGGCCAGTGGGCCCTTCAGGTGCTCCTGTCTGCCCTGGTCCTCAGAGGGCACCTCGCTCTTCATGCTGCCTGGTCCACGCAGACACAACGTCAAGTAAACTTCCACCAGCTCCTATAGGTCCATTTGGCGGCACCGCAACTAACCTAGCGCTGTGAAAAAAGAGAAAATAAACGTTAGACTAACAAAGTGCAATCATTATTTTTCTACGGAGGCAGCATCCTCGTTGTGTACGAGGAAAAAGGCTAAAGCAGTGCACCATGGCTTGTTTGTGAAAGGAAATTAATTGAGATAGATAGATAGATAGATAGATAGATAGATAGATAGATAGATAGATAGATAGATAGATAGATAGATAGATAGATAGATAGATAGATAGATAGATAGATAGATAGATAGATAGATAGATAGATAGATAGATAGATCCCAGAGGGGACATTTCTTCGTCAAGCAGCTACGTAAAAACACAGGGCAGGTGCAAAATGCCAGAACGAAAATACACAAAAGACACATACAAGATACATGATACATAGTGCGACAGAATGAAAAAAAAAAAAAAATGATAAAAAGACATTGCATAGTATGGGTGAATGGCTGAATATGTACACTATACATTGTTACAGTGTTATGTGAAAATAAATGATACAAATATTGCAAGTTGATATATATATATAAATAAGCAATATTTCTACTGTGGAAAGGCTGTGTGGGAATATCACTTATCTATATCTTCAGAATGTACCAGGCTACAAGCAACCTAGATCTTGTAAATAAAAAACAAGCATGCTGACATCAAAGCACTAGCCTAGCACAAACTCTTCCAAAAAGTCTGATTCTAAAAAAAGGTATATAGGCCTAATCTCACAGCTTTCCTCCTATCATCCACCCTCTTCATTTATCATGCTTCCTCTCAACATCCCTCACCATTTACCACACATCCTCCTTTTCCTAAAATTGTCTAGTCTTATCGCACTGTTTCTACTTAAAAAAAGAAGCATTTCACCAAGCGGAGGACAGAGTAAAATGTATTCTGCTTCAGTGCAGTCACCTCAAGTCCTTTCCTTTGAATTATGAAAGCAGCCATCTGTTTAAAAAGGCATGTTGGCTCCGTTCATTAGCCTACTTCTTGGTGTGGTGAAGTGGTATAACATGTGCACACACAGCTGGCAGTGTGGTGTTTCCTAGACTTGATCCACCAGTAAGCACCTCAAACTAAGATTCAGAATAAAATCCCACTTCATGAGATGTGTTTTATTTACTGACACAAGTGAACTGAATTGGATATTGTAAGCTATTCTTTAGAAGCCTTATAATGTTTGGCCTAATGAAGCCTTACTGATTAAACCGTAATGTGTAAAGACATACTAATTTACATTCTCCAGCCTGCAATATCCTGTGTATTAACACAAGGCTCAGTATGAAAACAATTAACTCTTTGGTGTAACGCCTTGTTCACACTGCAAGCCTTAATGCTCAAATCTGTTTTGTTTTTCAAAACAGCTTTGGAATACTGACTTTCCAAACAGCAAGTTACAAGCAGCCAACTCGGACGTGTTATTTTGCTGACATTATTTGTCTACAATAGTTGTCATTGTAAGTACAGGTGTGTGCGCAGTAGTGTAGGCTGAATGGTGGTGGTGCTCCTGCTTCCTATCACTCAGAAGTTATGTAGCAAGCCAAGGTGACAACAATGGCTGCCATGGACGTTACCAGTCACTTTGAATGTTCAAAATCATCATGTAATAAGACTTTAGGCCTCAAAGCAGAAGATGATCCAACTGTCAAAACGATTCCTTTTTGGCTAGCCGTTTACCTTTCTAGCACATTCACTAATTTGTTTGTGTTGTTGTCAAACTGTCAGAGTAGCTAGCAAAGCTGAGAGAGCATATGGTCTGCTTTTTTGTTTATCATATTGTGATTGTCCTGTATCTATTAGGGATTGATTGTTTTATACAGTATATTAACAGTATGTGAGACAAAGGGGATGTACCTGTCCATAGTTGTTTATTAGGAACTAATACTAATAAATTGTACTAATCATCTCATGTTATGAAACAAACAACAATTGTATGCCATAGTCTGTTGCCACCTAACCTTGTTGCATTCACACTTCAAAAGGACCACAATAGAAATAAGCTCTATTGTGTTATCCTTGATGATTTTCTTAAATTGTATGTTAAGGTGTCACCGGCTGGAGCGCCCTTATGTATATATATATTTTTAAATAGTCTAATAAATACAATCAATGCCAAATAGCAGTCTAAAAACCACTTCAGGGCAAATAAGATAGATAGGTACTTTATTGATCCCCGAGGGGAAATTTCTTCATCAAGCAGCTACCAAAAAACACAGGGCAGGTGAAAAATGCCAGAACGAAAATACACAAAAGACAGATACACGATACATAGTACGGCAGTATGAAAAAGTATAAAAATACAAGAAGTCTGGAGTGCAAAAAGCTATTAAAAAGACATTGCATAGTATGGGTGAATGGCTGAATATGTACACTATACATTGTTACAGAGTGTTAGGTGAAAAGAAAATGATAAAAATACAGATAACTGCAATTAATTTCACCTTTATTTAACCAGGTAGGTCAGTTGAGAACAAGTTCTCATTTGCAACTGCGACCTGGCCAAGACAAAGCAAAGCGACAAAAACAACAGAGTTACACAGTAAACAAACATAGTCAAAAACACAATAGAAAATCTATATACAGAGTGCAAAATGTAGTGCAAAATGCAATAAGGTTAAGACGTAGGACAATAAATAGACCATAGTGGTGATTAATTACAGGTTAGCATTATCACATTGCATTTTATTGCACATTCGATATACTAAAAGCAATGAAAAAAGATACAACTGACAGGATACTAATATGCATTCCCGAGTGAATGACTACGTAAGTTCAGTCCAAGAATTACTTACAATATTGCATGTGATATAACAACTGTACATGTATATACAGTCCTGAATGAATAAGTCCTGAGTGAATGAGTGATTACAGACCAGAGTTACGCATGGATGGATGCATAATTGTTAAACTAGGTCCTAACACCCCAACAGTTCCAGGTCTATGTTGACGACGGGGCGGCACAGCACCACGGTGAGGCATTAAATAGTCTAATAGCCGCCGGCAGGAAGGACCTCCGTGGTGGGATCAGTCTGTGACTGAAAGTGCTCCTCTGCATCATAACCATGGCATGCAGAGGGTGGGTGACGTTGTCCATGATGGCCAGCAGTTTGGTCAGGATCTCTTCCACGATCGTTCAGACAAGTTGCAAGGTCAGTTAAGAAGGTGGTTTAAAATGTGGCTTGTAATATCAGATTCCATGTCCTTTTTGGCTGTTCAGACTGCAGGAAAAGGACAGATCCGAATCAGGTATGCAAAAATATTTTGCCCAAGTTTATCATAAGACATGAACAGAATGCATCAGTGATTTGTATTTCCTGCAACTTTCTGAAGAGGCAACGAGAATGCCTGTCTGTGTGAGGTGCGAGCATCTACCACTTTTTGTAGCCGTTAGCGATGATGGAAAGATAGATATATGGAAAGGCTTTCCCAAACTTTCTCAATGAATGTTAACTACAAAGTAGCCTATGCTCACCTGGCAGAATGATATCATGAGTATTTGTTTAGCAAATTCTACGATCATGTCTGCTATAAATACATCATTCTCTTGCTAGGTACTCACTTTAATTAAAGGGCAACTACACTCCAAAATATCTTCGATTTTTTCCCAGACCTAAAGAATTGTCTCCTGGTGTGGTTTAAGCATTGTAGTATAAGCATGTGGGTCTCCCAAGTGGCGCAGTGGTCTAAGACACCACATCTCAGTGCTAGAGGCGTCACTACAGACAACCTGGTTAGAATCCAGACTGTATCACAACCGGCCGTGATTCGGAGTCCCATAGGGCATCGCACAATTGGCCCAGAGTTGTCCGAGTTCGGGTGGTAAATTCTAACAGATTTTATAGGGCCCTATGTTAGCACATCTCAGGCAAATAAAATGCAGCACTATTAGCTTATTTAATGATCATAAAGTGTGTGAAACCCTGCACCAGGAAAGTAGTGTGGTGTGCAACTTGGTGTGTTCATAAGCATGCACTAGAATGCTTATTTATTATTTTTTCTTAAAGCATTGTTGGTTAAAGGCTTGTAGGTAAGTATTTCACTATAAGGTCTACACTTGTTGTATTCAGCGCATTTGACAAATTTTGATTTGATACCTACTGCAAAAACCAGTCAGTCATAGGGTGGAGCACAATTGGCCTAGCACCATCAGAGTTTGGCAGGTGTAGGCCGTCATTGTAAATAAAAACTTGTTCTTAACCCCAGTGATCCATAGGTAGGTTGAGGCCTGCAGAAAACAAGGATGGTGTGGGTGCTTGTCTTCAAAGTGCAACTGAACCCTGAGTGATCATCACAGTAGGTAGCAAAGCACTCAAAACCTGCATTTACCCAATATAAACTGAGCAGACCTTCCAGCCAAAGTAAGCACAGGTTGGTGTAGAAACCCTGCCATGTAGGCTGGCTGAGGAATGAAGTCAGATTTAATGCTGCTAGGGCTGGAATCCAAACTGACAGGTTTCCTCACAAATCCTCCACAGCTAGGCTCCAAAAACAAGTGTAGCCCTGAGTTAACTACAATACATGATATCCACCTCACAAACTAGACAACAGGTATCTGGCCACAAGACATCAACAACTTCACACGAAAACAGAGCATGGCCATTGACTGCTAACCAGAAATAGAATAACAGGAGCCCTCAACGTGTAGCCTAGCCTACATCCATACTAAAGCAAACAAACAGAGTAGCACTGAACAAATACCTGATACAGTATTCATGAAAACACTAATGTATCATGTCTGTGTTTCCATCTCATGAGCAAAGAGAAGAGGATGCTGCAGGTGGAGACTTCTGGGAACAGGGGCTAGGAGGGAAGTTGGGTGTGGGGGCGTTCTGAGATGCCCCTCCCTGGGTTCCGATGTAGAACTGCTACCAGGGAGCCAAAGCCCCAACCCATGATCCTCTGGGTCTCCCCCTGTGAGCCACTGATGAGCCCCTGTGCCACAGAGCGAGCAGCGCCATGACACACAGCAACACAGCAGCCTCAGAGGACAGCCACCTTGGCAATCAATCCCCCTTGGCACCAAGGTGGAGACGTTTCAAAAGAGGAGAGGGAATTTATGGGAAACTGCTTTAATTCATTCTTTGAGGAGCACAACGCAGACCTATCTTGAGCTTCACAGCACCCAGTTTCAGTAATGTCTGCAGAAAAACGGAACCTACCACCTACGCAAGGACACACAATTATTAACATATTCCAAACATTTAACTAATTTGGCCTTTTCTATTTTGAGTGCATGTTTTGCCTCTATGATGACAGGCCTTTCTGAGAAGCCAAGATGTCATCCTCATCACAAATCACAAGGATTCTTCTATTCTCACTTGCTTTTAACAGTACCAAGAATTAGAACAGGTCATGGTAGAAATAGTTTTAGTTACTCAGCTTCAAAGAAAATGTTAAAATTTGATGATCTAGTCACGTTGGTGGAGTTTAAACACCTGTATAAATAAAGGTTGAATAAAAAAAAAAGATATATTTTATAATGCCTTAAGAACAAACCAGCACTACTAAAATTGACAGCATTACATACTGCAAAGGGGATGAAAATCCATTTGTATAAACACATTTTTGTATACAAAGAAGATGGAACACCTAGACAACAACCTTTGAGTGATTAAGCATTGGTTTCCTATTAGTACTATATAGGCCTACTACATCCTTGATAAAAAGCTTTTGACATCTCAAATACAGGCTTGAGAGAATAGTGCCATGATGGCCTATTTCAATACTACTACAATTCTGTGGGCAGAACAGACGTGATTACTTCTGATGAACAGTCATATCACTGTTTTTATCATGTCAAACTAAAACTGAAAAACCCCCAAATAACCATGCTGATGTGCTGAGGGGAAATGGTGAAATGGGCCCCACTATTATCATTCTATAACTGTGCCTCTGCTCTGCACTATGGCATCCAGTGGGTTTTAGAAGCTGCCATAATTACAAGAGAATGTGTGTAGCTACAATTAAGCAATTATTTCTAGCTCATATCATTTTAAAGGTGCTCTGCCATTTCCTAAAATTATAATAGTTCGCCTAATTTCAGTTTGTGACAAAACAAGCAAGTATAGCGTAGAGAATCATTGTACCATCTAAACCACTGTGAAATACATTTTCCATAACCAAAAACATAGTATTTTCAGCTGCTTGAAGCCGGTGCACAAAAATGTAAAGTAGAAGACGCAAAAACTAAATTTAAGAATGGGAAGCATAGAAATACATAGAACAGAGCTACAGCTTCCAAAGCCCTGTTTCCACTGGCACTTACAATTTGGGCCAAATTCGAGCTGGGTCGACGGAAACCCGGGCCAGCAGATTCACAACTGGTACCAGCTCAATTCGAATTCGGGCTGGAGACACCATTAATATGCAATGTCACCCTGTTTGTTGGGTGCCTCTATGTATCATGTATCTGTCTTTTGTATATTTTCGTTCTGGCATTTTGCACCTGCCCTGTGTTTTTTTTTCATAGCTGCTTGACGAAGAAATTTCCCCTCGGGGATCAATATAGTACCTATAGATAGGTACTTTATTGCTCCCCCGGGGGGGAAATTTCATTGTCAAGCAGCTACAACAAAACACAGGGCAGGTGCAAAATGCCACAACGAAAGTACACAAAAGACAGATACACGGCACATGATACATATAGCGGCAGTATGAAAAAGTATAGAAATACAAGATATCTGGAGTGCAAAAAAAAGCTATAAAAAGACATTGCATAGTATGAGTGGTTGGCTGAATATGTACACTATACATTGGTGGATATCTATCAACCAGAAAGACTCTCCAAAGGACCAGAGTCTTCAGTCTTCGACCCATCTATCGAAAGTCAAGCTCAAATCGTAAATATCTATAATTGCATTACCTTTTTCGAATGGCAGTTATTAGAAGGCATAAGATCTTGTTTACGTTAGCATAGCTTCATCCAGGTCAATAAGCCTTTGTCTCTCTTCCCGCTCATTTCACTCCAACCCCTCCCCTTTCCTTTATGGAACTAGCCGTCATATCGGAAAAGCCTACTAGGGACTTTTCATGGCACGATTGCTAACATGTACAGTATAATCTTGTATGATTATACTGTACATGTTAGCAGAATTACACACACACACATATATATGTATGTGTGTGTGTGTAATTCTGTGAGATTCTTTAGCTAGTAAATAAATTATTAAGACAATTTGTGTATGTTGATTCAACATGTGAGCTAGGATTCGTGCAGATTAGATATTACGATCATCAGAATGATACTGAAATCAGAGTTATGGTTAATGATTGACTGTTATACAATATACAAAGTTATTTTCTGGAATCGGTAACACTAAACGAAAGATTCCAGTGGTTCCCCAAGTTATTAATAATTAAATTCAATAACGTAATGAATAACGTAATCAATTAAACGTTAGAATAATCGATTTAATAAAATGTCACCAAATTAAAGCCAACGTTACGACAGCAACCACCAAGCTGATCATTGCTAGATGCTGATACGTTTAGCTAGTTTGTCTGGGCTTGTTGCTGTTAGCAAGCACATGGACCATTTTTTTGTTTTTATTTAACCTTTATTTAAAACTAGGCAAGTCAGTAAAAAACTAATTCTTATTTACAATGACAACCTACCTACAGGGTCAGCCCCTGGAGCAAATTAGGGTTAAGTGCCTTGCTCAGGGACACATCGACAGGTACAAGAAGTACTGCAGTAGCCAGACATGACATGAATTACCACCATAGCTGAATCCTTCATTCATTTTTGCACTACACAAACTTTTCTGAGGTCAGCCCTCAAATGCTAGCTACATAACCTTAGCTAGAAAATCAGAGTTGAAACAAGCTAGCTAATGTAAGCTAGCAGGAATTGTAGCTTGCCAGGTCATATTGAAAGCTAGCTACATCATATCAAATCTGGTTTGCTTGGTTAGCTAGCTAATAGCCAACGCCATGGCAAGCAAGGTAGGAATTATGCTACTGTAGCGAGCTAGCCTGTAATTCTAACAATGACGCAAACATCAGCAGTCTAAATACATGGCTCTGAGTCTGGCTGGCACTGGCAAGAGTACGGGATAGCGATAGTTACAGCATGGCGAGGGTGAATTCAATTAAACATCTTGCTAGCTAGCAGTCAACATTAGCGAAGCCAGCTGCAGTCACATATTGGCTACCTAGCAACATTACATAATTTCTCATTTCTGGAGGCAGTGTAAACACAATTTGAGCTAGCCCACCAAGGCCAGCCCAACCTGGGTTGACTTCAAAGTCCCAATGGTAAAATGGCTTTAGTCTTGCTTTCAATGAGAATGACTGTTCGGGTCGCCCAAAAAGTTACATATTGCAGCTTTAAATCAATCCAGTGATGTGTTATTGTTCTCCAAACAGTGACTATGAGATGGGGTGTCTTCTATCATAGATAAAAAGTGGCAACCCCGCCAAATGAATGGCATCAACATTGTGAACACAAATCAAAACATTTCATGAGGGAATAATTATGGGTGCTTCTTTTACTGGAACAGTGAAGAGAATTTAGGGCAGGAAAATTAACGATTGGCTGGTACCAAGTGTATACATCAAGTTTCCTAATAATGAGTCAATCGGTTGACAATGTTCTCCTTCATACAACAAACAAATTAAAAACCAGTGTGACAGCAAGCCTATTTGCCTGAAGTTTTCTGGCTTGTACTAGGCCTCAGTCAGATATTCCTCATTTGGTCTCTGGCTCTGTAGGTACGTAACCCTACTCATTTTCCAAGCCTGTCTATTTATTTAATCTTTATAAAGCAATGAATAAAGATTGTACCCAAAGCCATACCAAATTTGAAATAAGACTGCTGCAAGTGTCTTCAGCATTTTGTTTTCTTCTCTAGTTACATTAACGTAGCGTTAAAGCAACAAACTGGTCAACAAACCTAACACTCTACCAGGCTGATTTGACAGCGCGGTTTAATGAAATGAAAATAATGTTATGATGAACATTCTTCATCATCCTCTCTGATGCGTCAGTCACAGATTCAAAATATGTTGATGTTGCCCAACGTTAACCAGCGCTAGTAACCTAACGTTCAATTAATGCAGTTCTACACGGACTGGTCTTATTTGGTTAATTTAGTTACTTGGGTTACGTCCGGGTTAATCGTAAAATGTAATACATTAACGGCTGTATAGTTACATGGCATTGACTAACTAGTTAACTAGTTTACTTAGTTAGAAAGATGGCAGGGATGCAAGGCGCTTCACATTCAAAGGTTGGGTTTCTAATGATAAGATCACATTTGCTAATAACCAATGTAGCTAGCTAACGTTACCTAACTCGTTAGTTAGCCAACCCCAAAATGGCTCACAACAAGACAGATTCGAGACAACCACACTACCGTTCCAAGCTAACTTGGCTAGGTAACGTTAACTACTGAATCTTCAGCGCAAACAATAGCTTGCTAGCTACAGTACGCTGGCTACTGCCTGGCCGTGTTAGCCACCTAACGATGATAGAAAAACAAAGACAGCTATCTAGCTAGCTATATTGACTCAACACATACCTGTACTCTCTTGGAAATGGGCTTCTGTGTTATTTCGTGGCTCCCTTTGAATTGCATATGCCATGGATGAACTTAAGGGACACAAGTAAAACGCGATCGAACGACAGTCACCGGGTTGTGAAACTGAAAACAGGAACAAAATCGAAGTGGGCCCGTGGCAATACCAACGTCGTTATAAATCAGCTTGGCTAAAGACCCGAGAGAGAACGTTATTTGCTATTTCCCTGCCTTTATTTGGCATATTAACACGCTACGCAGTGTATCGCACACAATAAATATTGTTTTTTCTACGATAAACCACAAATTTCATTCCATTTGCCACCAGGGCCCTCGATGAAGTCCCCATTCCTGCCTCTTCGAGGCGTCCACTGTTGTTTACCCAGGTCGACTCGTCCGTCTACTCTCGCTGGCACCTAGATTGGGTTGCTGGACCTGTGTGAAGCTAGCCACAAAAGTGCCCGGAATTTGCCTTCTAAATAAAAGTCCCCCATTGAAACATGCAAACGATACAAATAGTGGAATAATGCCATATTTGAACTAAATACTACTAAACAAGGTGGGAATGTTGTTAATTAAATTCAACAAAAGACAATAAGTAGTTAATTTGACTTATTGTCTTTCTTAGGCTAATACATAATTTAATTGAACCAATATCCATAGGTAAGGGTGTACAGTACAATATGAATGTCAATACACATAGTAGGTAAATCCCGCAATAAGTGCTATGACGCTAATATTTATGTACACTCTTTACAGTTGTGTTCTGTTGGAGTCATCGAGTAGGCTGATACTGCATTTCATGGCCACAAGATCCATAGATCTTGTGGCCATGACTATGTTTGTTTACTGTGTAACTGTTTTTGACTATGTTTGTTTACTGTGTAACTGTGTTGTTTTTGTCGCACTGCTTTTGCTTTGTCTTGGCCAGGTCGCAGTTGCAAATGAGAACTTGTTCTCAACTGACCTACCTGGTTAAATAAAGGTGAAATAAAAATAAAATAAAAGATAAGGCTGCATTGCAATATGAATGTCCAATACGTACAAAAGACTGACTGGGGAGGTGATTTCCCACAGTCAAAGTCCTGCAATAAGAGCTATGACGCTAATATTTGTGTAAACTCGTCATAGTTGTGTTCTGTGGGTGTCACTGAGTAGGCTGATACCCCATTTCATGGACCCAAGATGATGATCCATAGGTAAGGCTGTACATAGCAATATGAATGTCAATACACAGTAGGTTGACTGGTGATCTAATGTGGCTCAGTTCACACCGGTGTCAAAGTCCCTATTTCAGTCCAAGTCAAGCACTTCCTACATTCATACAGTTTCTTGACTGTCCAGCTCGCTAATAATCACCAAAATGAAAGCTAGACAGCAGCAACATCTTTTACAAATCCGGACCTAGTTCAAGACCAAATCTGACACCTGAGGGCAAAATTAGTTTGATACCCCTGTATTAGATGAAAGTTTCAATAACGTCTCTGGTTAACTTTCTTCGTGGTAGTATATACAGATATTAGTGATAGTGCACGATAGCAACATCAATATTGCGAGCCGTGAGGAGTAATGGCAGCTGGTAGAGCTTTTTGAGTCGAAAGGAATGCTAACTAGAGTTAAGTGTTGAGGAGGACCAACTGAAATGTAAGATTCCCGGTGTCTGTGACACATGCCGTTTGGTGCAACGCAGACCCGGTGGAGAGCGTGGTGAAACAGAGAAGACACTGTCTGTCCTGCTGAGTTTTGATGCCAAGTCTTTACCTGACAAAGTCAAGTTAGGATGTGTCAGTTATCCTGTGAGAGCTTTTGTCCCAAACCCATTACTGTGTTTTAGGTGCCAAGCTTATGGTCATGTTGCAGCAGTGTTTAGGAGGGAGATTCCTAGAAGTGAACTTGTGCAGGAGGGCATGTATGTTAACTGTAGGGGTACCCATGGTGCTGGAGATCAGAAGTGTCTGGTGAGAGAAAGGCAGGTCGAGGTTGCCAGGATCAGAGTAGTAAAGAAAATGTTGTATGCTGAGGCAGGGAAGAGAGTAGTAGAGGAAGATGGGTCCACGGCGTGGGATCCTAAGAGGCTCCCTGTGAGTAGGCCAACCCCAATAGAGAGTGATAGGAACAACCTCCACTCCTACACCCACCCAAGCCCCATCTGCATTTGGTCTAAAGAGCAGGAACCCAGACTTCACCAAAGAAAATCAGAAATACAGACATTGTCATCCTGCAAGACAACATGGTATAGAGGAGATGGACCCACTGGTTGCCCTCTAAGTTACAGGGAGCTGGTAGTACCATCCACCAAACTACCAGGTGTTACACCAGGAAATACATTATTTGTTTTGTACTTTTTACCCCAATTTCATGATATCCAATTGTTAGTTACAGTCTTGTCCCATCATTGGAACTCCTGTACGAACTCGGGAGAGGCGAAGGTTGAGAGCCATGCGTCCTCCAAAACACGACCCTGCCAAGCCGCACTGCTTCTTGACACACTGCTCGCTTAACCCGGAAGCCAGCTGCACCAATGTGTCGGAGGAAACACTGTACAGCTGGCAACCAAAGTTAGCGTGCATGCGCCCGGCCCACCACAAGGAGTCACTAGAGCTTGATGGGACAACGACATCCCAGCCGGCCAAACCCTCCCCTAACTGCTGGGCCAATTGTGCACCGTCTCGTGGGTCTCCCAGTCGCAGCCAGCTGTGACTCAGCCTGTGATCGAACCCGGGTCTGTAGTTACACCTCTAGCACTGCAATGCAGTGCCTTAGACCTAGTGACGCCTCAGACTTAACCCACTCCATTAAATTAAACAAAACAGGAACATTTTACATTTGGCTAGAAATTCTAAAGGAAATGATCTCAACAGAGTAAAATGTCCTCCTGTGTACTGCCTATATCCCCCACAAGAATCCAAATACTAATGAAGACAGCTTCTCCATCCTAGAGGGAGAGGTAAATCATTTCCAGGCCCTGGACACGTACTAGTCTGTGGTGACCTAAATGCCAGAACTAGACAAGAACCTGACATTCTCATCACACAGGGGGACAAACACCAACCTGGAGGTGACAGCATTCCCTCCCAAATATGCCCCCCTAGACACAACTACGACAAAACAACAAAAATGAGTCACAAGTCTTGCAGCTCTGTTGCATGCTGGGTCTGTACATAGTCAATGGTAGGCTTCGAGGGGACTCAGTGTAGGTACACCTACAGCTCATCCCTTGGCAGTAGTACTGTAGATTACTTTAAATCAAATGTATTGGTCACATACACGTGGTTAGCAGATGTTATTGCGGGTGTAGCGAAATGCTTGTCGCGAAGCTGCCATCTTGGTCGGTGCCATCTTTTATCTTTATCACAAACCTCAACCTAGAGTTTCTCAGTGTTCAGTCAGACCAATGACTCCCCTATCAGATCCCCTTCAGAATCACAGCCTACTTGAACAGAGTAATACTCAAGCATGAGGCATCAAAGCTAACCAAACTGCATATTATTAAGAAACCCTATAGATGGAAGGAAAAGTATGAAAAATGTACGCACTCACTACTGTAAGTCGCTCTGGATAAGAGCGTCTGCTAAATTACTTATATGTAAGGAAAGTAGTGTAGAAACCTACCAAAAAAAAATCCAATCCCATTTAGACAACTTCCTGGACAAAACGTTTCACTACAATAGTGAAGATATAAACTTGGCAGTAGAAAGCCTAAACTGTATATTTGACCTTTCAGCTTCCCTATCAAGTCTAACAGTGTCAAGCAGACAACCTAAGAAAATTAACAATGACAAATGTTTTGATGAAGAATGCAAAACCATAAGAAAGAAACATATCCAACCAAAAGCACAGAGACCCAGAAAACCTGAGCATATGCCTTCAAATACTCAAACAATACAGAAATACAGTATGTCAGAAATCAGCTCAATGTAATTTAAGAATGCATAGAATCGATCCACTTCTTTGAAAATGTAAACACACTAAACCAATAACAAGAGCTACCTATCCAAAATGGGGATGCATGGATAAACAACTTCTCAAATATTTTCGGCTCTATAACAAGATAACTAGAACAAACAGCAGACCCGACGATGGAGGTGAGAAGCAGGTACGGGGAGTTAAACATTTAATGTACACGGACACAGAACAAGACAGGAACAGCATCAGCACCGGTTAAACGACATACAACAATTATAATTGGAGCTGGGGAACAGACAGATATAGGGGAGGTAATAAACAGGATGATTGAGTCCAATAATCGCAGATGCGTGTGACGAGGGAAGCAGGTGTGCGTAATGATGTTGGTTGGAGTGCATAGTGCTGGGCAGCCTGGCAGGAAAGCGGGAGCAGGCGTGACAGGTCATGATCAACTACAAATCTTAGAATCAGCTATTAAAGATGACCAGAACCCATTGGATTCTCCAATTACATGGACTGATTTACAGGACAAAATACAAACACTCCAACCCAAAAAGGCCTGTGGTGTTGATGGTGTCCTAAATTAAATGATAAAACATACAGACCACAAATTCCAATTGGCTATACTTAAACTCTTTAACATCATCCTCAGCTCTGGCATCTTCCCCAATATTTGGAACCAAGGACTGATCACCCCAATTCACAAAAGTGGAGACACATTTTAAATCAATAATTACAGCAGTCCCTGAAAAATCATCTGCAGTATCATCAACAGCAGACTCTAACATTTCCTCAGTGAAAACAATGTCCTGAGCAAATGTCAAATTGGCTTCTAACCAAAATACTGTACCACAGACCACGTGCACACCCTTATTAACAAACAAACAAAACAAAAGCAAAGTCTTCTCATACTCTGATGATTTCAAAAAAGCGTTTGACTCAATTTGGCATGAGGGTCTACTATACAAATGGATAGAAAGTGGTATTAGGAGAAAAACATATTACATTATAAAATCAATGTACACAAACAACAAGTGAGCAGTTTAAATTTGCAATAAACTTTCCTCAGGGCCGTGGGGTGAGACATGGATGTAGCTTGAGCCCCACCCTCTTCAACATACACTGAGTGTACTCTTTCCATGTCATAGACTGACCCTCACTGACGTCACTTGTTAAATCCACTTCAGTCAGTTTAAATGAAGGGGAGGAGATAGGTTAAAGGAGGATTTTTATGCCTTGAGACAATTGAGACATGGATTGTGTATGTGTGCCTTTCAGAGGGTGAATGGGCAAGAGAAAAGATTGAAGTGCCTTTGAACGGGGTATGGTAGTAGGTGCCAGGTGCACCAGTTTAAATGTGTCAAGAACTGCAACACTGCTGTGTTTTTCCTGATCAACGGTTTCCTGTGTGTATCAAGAATGGTCTACCACCCAAAGGACATCCAGACAACTTGACACAACTGTGGGAAGCATTGGAGTCAACATGGGCCAGCATCCCTGTGGAACGCTTTCGACACCTTGTAGAGTCCTGGACTCGGTAATCAAATGTCTACTGTTTGCAGATGATCTGGTACTTTTGTCCCTAACCAAGGAGGGCCGAAAGCAGCACCTAGATCTTCTGCACAGGTTTTGTCAGACTTGGGCCTTGACAGTGAATCTCAGTAAGACAAAAATAATGGTGCTCCAAAAAAGGTCCAGTAGCCAGGACAACAAATACAAATTATATCTAGTCACCGTTGCCCTAGAGCACACAAATAACTATATTTACCTCGGCCTAAACATCAACACCACAGGTAACTTCCACAAGGCTGTGAATGATCTAAGAGACAAGGCAAGAAGGGCCTTCTACGCCATCAAAAGGAACATAAAACTCAACATCCCAATTAGGATCTGGATAAAAAAATACTTCAATCAGTTATAGAACCCATTGCCCTCTATTGTTGTGAGGTCTGGGGTCCATTCGCCAACCAAGAAATCACAGAATAGGACAAACACACAATTTAGACTCTGCATGCCGAATTCTGCTAAAATATACTACTACTTAGTTTACAACGCAAAACCGCAAACAATGCACGCACCGCAGAATTAGGACTATATCCACTAGTTATCAACATCCAGAAAAGAGCTGTTAAATTCTACAACCACCTAAAAGGAAGCGATGCCCACATATTCCACCAAAAAGCCCTCACCTACAGAGAGATGAACATAGAGAAGAGTCCCCTCAGCCAGCTGGTTCTGGGGTTGTGTTCACAAACACAAACAGACCCCATAGAGCCCCAGGACAGCAACACAATTAGATCCAATCAAATTTTGAGAAAGCAAAAAAGATAACTATTTGACATAACTATTAATCAACCAAAAAATTTGAGCAAACTGGAATGCCCTAAACAGAGAAAACCCGACCACTCTGACTGACCAAAAATCCTTGTCTATGTACAGACTCAGTGATCATAGCCTTGAGAGAGGCCGCCATAGGCAGACCTGGCTCTCGAGAGAAGACTATGAGCCTACTGCTAACAAAATGAGGTGGAAACTGAGCGGCACTTCCTAACCTCCTGCTATGACCACATTAGGGATATATATTTCCCACAGATCACACAGATCCCCAAAGAATTTGAAAACAAATCAAACATTGATTAACTCCCATATCTGTTAGGCGAAATACAGCAGTGTGCAATCACAGCAGCAAGATTTGTGGCCTGTTGCCATGAGAAAAGGGCAACCATGTGGAACACAAATAACATTTTAAATCCCACCAATATTTATCTGATTATTTATCTTAACCAACTATTCGTACTACAACTATTTGCACATTGCTAAAACACTTAAAATATAACACTTGTAATCACAGGAGGTTGGTGGCACCTTAATTGGGGAGGACAGGTTTGTGGTAATGGCTGGAGTAGTGGAATGGTATCAAATACATCAAACACATGGTTTGATGCCATTCCATTTGCTCCATTCCAGCCATTATTATGAGCCGTCCTCTCCTCAGCAGCCTCCACTGCAAATGTCTTTATATTTTTTTAAATTTTTTGAGTGCAGTATTTACTGATAAATTCTAATCGTTTTTGGTTGATGTGGTTTTATGTCTTCTCATGTTTGTTTATTGTTTATTTTACTTGCTTTGGCAATATAAAAACGTGTTTCCCATGCCAATAAAGACCCTTTTAATTGAATCAATAGGAATAACATGTGTTTCAGTAAGGTTCTTAGCATTCATAGCCATGGTTATCAACTGTACCGCAGAAATGGAACATTAATCACAGAAAATAGATGTTGGGGTGGCAGCTGCAGAGAAGTACTTGGGTGTACAATATTTTGTTGCAGAGGAGTTACAAGGTGTGTTGAACGACAGTGTCCCGTCCTCCCAGGATGCCAGCCTGGTGTCGGATCAGATAGGGCCTAGTAGTGGAATAGTGGTGAGGTTTTAATGGGTGTAGGGTTAGTTGGTAGGGCGATTTTTCTTCCCTTTTCCCCTTCCCCTTTGTATCACAAAGTGTAATGAATTCACACTCCAGAACAGTAGGTGAAAACAAAGGTCTAGATAAGAGAACAATATGAATAAGATGGCGGCATGCTCTTTAAACGTTTGTTTGCGGACCGCCATGATATCGTAGAAGAAGAAAATAAACGAATAAGGAAGCCGTGACCAGCCTCACACTCCAGTACAGTAGGTGGCAGTATATGCATCTTTCCGTTGGTTTTGATCCGCCAATAAGAATAATAACTTTTGAGGCATTGGGTGAGCATACGTGCTTCCGTTCTGCACACACAAGTTCACAACAACACATCCTGCGAGGTAAAATGGCGTCGGGTGCCATTTCAACGGAGTCAAAGAAAATAACAGATTTACGAGTTATAGATCTCAAATCTGAACTCAAGCGAAGGAATTTGGATTTCGCTGGTGTGAAGAATGTTCTAATTGCCAGACTGAAACAGGTAACGAGCTCAATGTATTTGTACATGGCGAACACAAAGCTAACTACCACTAGCTAACGTTAACTACTAAACAGTTGTGGTACGATTTGATTGATTGAGGCCGCCATCAACGGCTGCCAGTAAGATGGCTTAGCTACTGGTTTGCTATCCAACTTGTTATGGAATTTAGATGTATCTATGTACAGTTTGCTATTTTCGTAGTTTATAGTTAGTTTGCTAGGTAACGATACCGTTGGATGCTGACTTGTGCGGTACTGCGTGCACGCGGCCTGTCTTTGCAGCGTCAGGTTGACAAGGTAGCTCACATCCTACATCGATGCAGCCGCGTGCACGCAGTACCGCAACCTAGTCACATGACTAGGTTTCTTTTCGGTCCACGCCACTGCACATCCCAACGTTGACTACCTACATAATTTCGCAAAATACCTTGATCAGAGTTAACTAACGTTTATACCGTTAATTCAATCTAATTTAATTTGTCACATGCGCCGAATAAATCCGATGTAGACCTTACCGTGAAATGCCTACTTACAAGACCTTAACCAGCAATGCAGTTAAGAAAATATTTACTAAAGTATATATTTTTTTACATGAAATATAATCTGGTTTTACAGGAGACGTTGATATGGCGAATCTCCTTTAAGACAAGGAGCAGCCATTCAATTTGCCATTCACTACCTTTTCAAGTTTAATAATGTAAAAATATGTTCGTTACTCACCAAATAAGCCGGTATGTAGGTTTCCTCTAGATGACGTTACTTGCCTAGTTAAATAAAATAAATAAAAGATAGCACAGCCACAAAGTCAAAATGGTCTATATCATAAACATTCATTAAAACAAAAATGAGCTTTTTGGTCTTCATTTAGGGCATTGGAGGCTCTTCAGAAGGGGAGGACCATCCTCAGTGAATTTCATAGAAATAGTGAAATTTTAAAGTTATCCCATTTAAATAAAACTATACTAAATATATTCACATCACCAAATAATTGATTAAAACACATTGTTTTGCAATGGTCTACAGAAGCTTCAACAGCACTCTGTAGGGTAGCACTATAGTGTAGCCAGAGGACGGAAACTAGCTGAGTACATTGACTTCAATACAAAACCTAGGAGACTCATGGTTCTTACCGCCTTTTTTTTCTGATGAAACAAATAGAAATGTTTGGCCATAATGACCATTGTTATGTGGATGTTTGGAGCAAAAAGGGGGAGGCCTGCAAGCTGAAGAACACCATCTCAACCGTGAAGCACAGGGATGGCAGCATCATGTTGTGGGGGTGCTTTGCTGCAGGAGGGACTGGTGCACTTCACAAAATAGATGGCATCACGAGGAAGGAAAATTATGTGGATATATTGAAGCAACATCTCAAGACATCAGTCAGGAAGTTAAAGCTTGGTCGCAAATGGGTCTTCCAAATGGACAATGACCCCAAGCATACTTCCAAAGTTGTGGCAAAAAGGCTTAAGGTATTGGAGTGGCCATCACAAAGCCCTGACCTCAATCCTATAGAAAATTTGTGGGCAGAACTGAAAAAGCGCGTTTGAGCAAGGAGGCCTACAAACCTGACTCAGTTACGCCAGTACTGTCAGGAGGAACGGGCCAACATTCACCCAAATTATTGTGGGAAGCTTGTGGAAGGCTACCCGAAACGTTTGACCCAAGTTAAACAATATAAAGGCAATGCTACCAAATACTAATTGAGTGTAACTTCTGACCCACTGGGAATGTGATGAAAGAAATAATTCTCTCTACTATTATTCTGACATTTCACATTCTTAAAATAAAGTGGTGATCCTAACTGACCTAAGACAGGGAATTTATACTAGGATTAAATGTCAGGAATTGTGAAAAAGTTCAAATGTATTTGGCTAAGGTGTATGTAAACTTCAGACTTCAACTGTATTTCTTAAATTAAAAGGATTTGTATTTCATACCGTATTTTTCTCACTAACTTAGCTAGTGAATGCAACTAGGTAGTTTAGTCTACTCAAACACCCGGCTCAAACAGAGAGGTATGCTATGTTAGCTAGCTAGCTGGCTATGGCTAGCTAACACTAGAACTCTTCCAAGCAGGGCATGAAATTAACATTTTGGTCCACCAAAAATATCTACCAGCCAAAATATTTTTTGCTGCTAAAATTACACCAACAAAATGGATGAGCATGCTTTGTAATGTTTCTAAAACAATACATGTATTACTAGTAAGAAGTAGTGTTACATTGTTTAATTTCATTTTTAAAGTCTTTTTAACAAAAATATCACAGATGAGACAAATGTTCACCTGCCCATTTAAGTGCGGGATGTTAACGTGGTAACGCGTCTCGTCATGTTTGTGCCTTCTGAGTCTGACTAGTAGAAGCGTTGTCTACTGTAGCAGTTGAAACTCAAACATAGAAAAACAACCTAGCTTGTGAACAAAAAATGTAAATGGCCAAGGAACACGAGCTGTGTTCGAATACCCATACCAACATACTGTATACTACATACTTAATGAGTATATACTACATACTGTTAGTGTTAGTTTTAGTATACGGTAAACGAACAATGACGTTTCAGTTGAGCATACTAGCGCTTCGCCTCTCTACCAGAAGCTGATGCTGTTGCTATGCAACCTCTTGCTAGCATAACAAATGACTAGCTAGACATTTTACTATTTCTGGTGTGTTTATAAATTAAATCTGGAGTGCCAGAGTGCACTCTGGGCGTTCGTAAATCCAGAGCGTTGTCAGATTGCCCCTTAGTACATTGAGGGTTTCGCTCTTGGATCGTTTAGAGCGCACACTGGACATTCTGGCCGAGGAGTAAGGTTGATCCGAGCTGAGGGTTCGTAAATTCATCAGTTATTCTGCGCTCTGGCACACTCAGACGAGAGTGCTCTGAAATCGGAGTAGATAGCCAGAATTAACAATGTCCATTGAAACGCACAATGACTGTACCACTTAGATAAAAATTATGTGAATAATCAAGTCAATAAACGTTGGGTAGTTAGGTTAGTTAGATAGTTAATATACTGCCTGGCAAGTGTGATGTATTATTAGCCAACTAACGTTAGGTAACAAGCTAACATACTGGTGCATACTGCTGTAATACTATACGGTTCGTAAGGATAGCGTAGATAACAAATTGTCAGCCAACATAACGTGTAACGTAACTTTTTTGAAAAGTCATTACTTTATTACATTGCTCAACATTTTCTTAACATTTGTCATAATTAGTTAAAGCAATGCATTTGTATCTGCTCTCGTCAGACTTCTGCTGCATATTTTCTTCAAATCTTAAAACGTTGTGAAGCCATGCCCATTTTCAGAAGAGATGCGTTAGGGGGTCCTAAAAGCACAGAAATAGTGTCCACCGCTTGTATACTTCGTATTATGTCGAATTTGGTACGACATCCGGGAACGTTTGGCACACTAACTATATCCATACTTTGAACAATAAGCATACAATATACTCAATTCACGCCACAAATAGTAGGGTTAGTGCGGTTAGTATGAGTATTCGAACACAGCTAAAGACAAAGTCCCACTTCAGTAGACTTCAGTTTCAAGTAAATTAGACACATTTTTATCTGTGTGCTGCGCTTCTAAAAATGTGTCTTTCACAGCCCCCGGCCAGGCAGTGTTGCAGCCCGAGGTGGAATAGGCTATATAGGATTCGTAGTTCTTTGACTTTGTGCGATTTAATTTACCAGCTATGAAACTAAACAACAGAAATTCTTTGAAAACAGCTAATGCAGCATTTATTTTACTTGACTATTTTCATTCACAAATGCGAGCACTTTGGAGCCCTGACCACCCGCCAACGTGGCTGGTCAAATAGACATCTTACCCGCCAATGCCAAAATCTACCTTAATTTGGCAGGTGTTCATTTTAGGCCCTGCTTTCAAGTCAAAGTTAACTTTTGGTTTTATGAATTTATTACCACAGAGGCCCGCCAGTATAACTGCTAAACTGCTTGCTGACTGTACTGCATGATTGTAGCTGGTTTACTAATGCATTAGTTCTAGTAGCTATGTTGACTATGATGTTAGCTAATATGGTGACAACGATATAGGCTGTGTAGCGGTTATGTTATGAAGGTTTGGCTTGGAAAGGTTTTTTGCCTGGTCACAGACAGCTAATTTGTTACACACTGAAGTCCACAAGCGAAGGGAGAAGGTGAGAGGAGGACAGCGCATAGCTGCGAGAAGGAATAATGTGATCATGCTGTTTGTATGTGGCTGTATTCGTTCCGCCGATTCTGTTGAGAAACGTTTCTTAAACAGAAACAAACAAAACCAAACGGGGATAAACGTACCTGAATATAAACTCTTGTTTGCAACTGTTGGACTAATGATTACACCCTAGATCAGCTAGATGCAGGCAAGAGCGTGCAAGGCAGTATTTAATGTGTCACTGTCTGTCACCTTGATTACTCAATTGTCTCTGATCCTGTGCACCTACATTGTAAGCTTATGTTCATAGGCTAGGTTGTAGCAACCTCATGATGGATACAGGGAAAATTCAAGTATCATTTAGTAGCCTAAACCTATCTATGTTACATTGAGCTGGGTGAATGGGATATGAATGAGTCATCCAATATGCTGTAATAGAAATAAGGCCATGCTCATAAAAAAAAGTGTCCTCCCTCACCGTAAACGGCACTGACCACCACTGGTTTAGGGTTAGTCATAAGGTTAGCAGTGTGGTTAGGGTTAGCTGCTAGGTCTTGAGTGCGGAGGTGCGGAATAATCATTTTTTTCAGTTGATTGTACATTAAAAAAAATTGGACGTACATACCAGCCGTGGTGGCAGTAAATTACAATAGTTGCTAATCAAAACTCCATATTTGGTGAGTAACGAACGTCTTTTAATCCAATGAGTCCCACCGTAATGCCGGTGTGCGTTTTGGACGTTAGAACGTAAGGGGTACTTCTACCTAGAAGATCATAGACATGGTGTCTATAATACTGTAATAAGCTCACCATAGTTACTGTCACAAACGCCACACAGTTATCACTGACTAGTTGGATATTAATTTCCCAGTGAGCAAACAATTTCTGTACTTACAGCATTTATATAAATGTATTTCTTTAATCAGATTTATGCTTTGGTGGACCATTATTATTATTTTACATTTGTCAGTAAAACTCTGTCAAATTGTTTTGCGTTCTACTTGTTGCCCTGAAAAGAAAATGGTTAAACACTTCATTGTGAGGCTAAATATAAGGGCCTGACATGCAGATAAATGAAAGTCAGATAAAGGACTAGTAACTACAAATAAATGATTTTTTTGTACCAACAAATATTTAAACTTTCTCAGGCCATTGAGGAGGAAGGTGGAGATACAGAGACCATTGAAATTCCACTCCAAGTAGACACGCCTACTAGAAAACCTGCAAAAGCTAAAGGTAATTTGACATTCCTAATATTTCTATTACTGTTCAATAATTGTTTCCAGTTTAGATGATATGACACCATTACTTATTTAGGAAAAAAAGTGGACTCTGACACTGACAATCCAATGGAAGAGGAATCCTTCTCCAAGGAAGAGGAATCCTTCTCCAAGGAAGAGGAATCCTTCTCCAAGGAAGAGGAATCCTTCTCCAAGGACGAGGAATCCTTCTCCAAGGACGAGGAATCCTTCTCCAAGGACGAGGAATCCTTCTCCAAGGACGAGGAATCCTTCTCCAAGGACGAGGAATCTCCTACCAAGGACGAGGAATCTCCTACCAAGGACGAGGAATCTCCTACCAAGGACGAGGAATCTCCTACCAAGGACGAGGAATCTCCTACCAAGGACGAGGAATCTCCTACCAAGGACGAGGAATCTCCTACCAAGGACGAGGAATCTCCTACCAAGGCAGAAGACACTCAAGCCAAGGCAGAGGAAGCTTCTTCCAAGGAAAATGAATCTGCTAACAAGGAAAACAAATCTCTTTCCAAGGTGAGTGTCACATGAATACTTTTACATTCGTTATGTTTGTTTACACCACTCTCACAGTAGACTAGAGATAATTTGGTTACATAACATGATCAGATATTGTTTAAAAACAAAAATGTAATGCTGGTGTTCAGATCAGTTAACCCGGTTTTAGTAAGACATTAGACTGAAACTCTTTATATTTGTATTTACTTTTCTCGTTGGTCTCTTTTTCAGGAGGGAGACGAGGATAACGTTGAAAAAGGTATTTTTGAATTGATTATTTAATTTTTTTTTTTTTTTTATCAGGTAGCCCCCTTTGCGTGAAGGTAAGAATCTGCTATGCCCCTCTCTCTCCTTTATACCTTACATTTATTTTGTCTGCTGGCTAGACACTCCAGCCACTTATTCAGGACTCCTAGTTCATGAATAATACAAACAAGGGACATCCTGTTTGTGGAGGACTCTTGCTGCTTTTTGTCACAGTATTTTTGGAGGGTGGGATCGTACCTACTCTTCCAGGTCTGAGATGCAAGAGGGCTCAATCAACCATACAGACTGCATGGTACATACCCTGAAGATAAAAAGCTCTGGAATCAACAGGCTTCTTCAAGGTGAGGGAAAGGTATGCACTGAAGAAGGCAAGCTGAGTGAGGGGGAGATCCAGTGTGTGCTGAAGATACCATGGGGGACTCCTGCCCATCGGGGCCCATCCTCTTGTAGCACCCCAACTGCAGTACAGATGTCTGATGGAGAGAAGAAATCATCACTGAGAATGCTCAAAGACCAACCAGGACATGATGTTCAGACTAAAGGACACATTTGCTAAGGACTTGAGCCAGTCACTACAGTCACAAGGACGATTAAAGATTACATCTATTTTTTGTCCAACCTCCCAAGTCGCTTAATAAGACAGACTTTTACGAGGGAAAGAAGACATGGGAGATGACCATAAAGACTAGGATGGGAGAGCCCTGGGCAGTAGAACGGCCATAAAATGAGACTGAATTTGACCTCCATGGCTTTGTGAACAGATCTTTTGGGAGTTACGGAAGAAGTACGACAGATGTTCTTTTCCTTGCATTTGAACTAATGCCCTCTATTCAAACTGAAGAACGGGAATGGAGCTCCAGATGACAGGCGCATGGATAACTTCACTGTATAGTTCACATAACTGTAAGGATCTCAAAAGAAGTATTGGTGGTGAAAATGACATGAAGATTATTGAACCGCACCACCATTTTTCAATGAGGAATGTATGTTTTGTGTGTTCCTGTGGTCTTCTACCCTTCGATGACCACTAATACTAAACTTGCTTTTTATTCTACTTTCTAGGTCAAGTAACAGACATGTCAATGTTAAACATTGTGTTTTTTGCCATGTTTTATCCTTATTAAATCCCTCAGATGTAACTGATACAGATGATGGTACTCGTGAAAATTCTAAACCTCCACCCAGTGAGGACGGCCTCCCAGAGGTCGAGGTTGAGGCAGAAGCCGAGGCGGAGGCCGAACAAGTGGAGGAGATCGAAACTGAAGTTGCCATCTCCGCTAAAGAAGACGAGGACGATAACATATCCGTCACACTCCAGAATGAAGATGCCATCACGCTGGATGTTGATGGTGATGACCTCCTGGAAACAGGTAAACATGTGAAACTTCCAGATTCAGAGGCAGACAAGGGCTGTGACGAGCCAGAGGCCTCTGCTGAGACGAGCCCCAAGGATGCCATGAAGATGGAAGTGGAAGGCCATAGAGATGGTAAGAAGGATGACGGGACGAAGGTTGACTCCTCTAAGAAGGAAAGCAGAGAGGCCTCGAAGAAAGCTGAAATGGGAGTCAAAGACACGGATTCTGGGAAGAAAGGCCCCTCGTCTACTGGGGCATCAGGTCAAGGAAAGAGGTTTGTCTTTCTAGCTATGTCAGTTCTTTAAGATACTACTACCAAGTTCCAGCACTGTGAAAGCAGCATTGTGGGTAGCCTCAAGATTTTTTTCTTTTTTTCCTAATGAAAAATGTTCATTGATGTACCTAATGAGCCTCCCATTTGTTACTTTCATTTGGTTGTTTTTCTGAAGTTGGGTAATTTGTTTCGTTAACCAGGAGCTGAAAACAGATGTTACTTTCACCTTTCCAGCACGTTTGCCTTTTCCAGTTCCCACGTAGGGCTTTTTAAAAGGGCAGTAGTCCCTGTGATGTCAGTTTGTCAGAAACATATGAAATGATTCGTCGAACGCAATACTGAAGATTTCATTGGTCCAGGGAGTAAATTGGCTGAGAACATGACCCATATCACCCGTGGAAAAGCAATGAAAAAGCCATTATGGGAGTTTTGTCCAAATGCAAGCCTTGCCTGTTTCTTTTTAACCAAAAAAGTTTTTTGACCTGATGTACGTCATATTCCGCAGGGTCTTTCATATACTGGCACTCATTTCTTGTTTCTTTTTATTTGTTGTGAAATCTGCTTTGTAGTTCTTCAAAGGACAGAGATGGAAAGGCCACAAAGGATGACAAAGGTAAGCGTTTTACAGATACATTTCTCAAGATGTCACAATGATGGTCAAGCATAGCACTTTATGTAAATCAAATTTTATTGGTCACATACACGTGGTTAGCAGATGTTATTGCGGGTGTAGCGAAGTGCTTGTGCTTCTAGCTCCGACAGTGCAGTACTATCTAACAGTTTCACAACATATACATGCATCTAAGTAAGAAAGGATTGAGAATATATACATGCATGTCAGGGCGGCATTTGACTAAGATCCAGTGGCATAGTAAGATTTATAGTATACACATAAGAGATTGATGATGCAGTATCTAAACACGATTTAGGTGACTAATATTTAGGTGACTAAGATACCAAAGAATAGTATAGCGTACAGTTTAGACATATGAGATGAGTAGTGCAAGATACAGAAACATTATTAAAGTGACTAGTATTTCATTCCTTAAGTGACCAGTGCTTTCTAATCTGTCTCTAGGCAGCAGTCTCTGATGTACTAGAGATGGTTGTTTAGCAGACAATGGCGAAGTATAGAGTACAATACGGTATGAGAGGGTTGATGCCATATGTGCACACAATTTGAGTAACAGATACCGTAGAATAATGTAGAGTGCAGTTTATACATAGAGATGGGTGATTTCAGGTACGGATACATTATTAAAGTGTCCTGAGATTTTCTAATCTGTGACTATAGGCAGCCACCTCTGGTGTGTTAGTGTAGTGCATATAAGCAATGTGCAGTTTTTACTGGACAGCCAAAAGTGCATTATTTTCTCAAGCGTCAAAACAGAATTAATCTGGGAATTTTAGTACCACTGGTGTAATCTTCGTGTTACCCAGTTTTCTTCACATATCTAAAAAGTTAATTACTTTGGCATTTTTTAAAGGTGTCTGAAATGATTTCATTTTGTCAAAAGCACCTGCATTTGAACATTTTAATGCTTACCGGTAAGTAGCATTAGGCTCTTAGAGATACAGTTGAAGTCGGAAGTTTACACACACTAAAACTAATTAAAACTAATTTTTCAACCACTCCACAGATTTCATGTTAACAAACTATAGTTTTGGCAAGTAGGTTAGGACATCTACTTTGTGCATGACACAAGTAATTCTTCCAACAATTGTTTATAGACAGATTATTTCACTTTTATAATTCACTATATCACAATTCCAGTGGGTCAGAAGTTTACATACACTAAGTTGACTGTGCCTTTAAACCGCTTGAAAAATTCCCGAAAATGATGTAATGGCTTTAGAAGCTTCTGATAGATGGATGGATGGATAGGTAGGTACTTTATTGATCCCCGAGGGGACATTTCTTCGTCAAGCAGCTACGAAAAAACACAGGGCAGGTGCAAAATGCCAGAACGAAAAGACAGATAAACGATACATAGTGCGGCAGTATGAAAAAGTATAAAAATACAAGAAGTCTGGAGTGCAAAAAGCTATAAAAGACATTGCATAGTATGGGTGAATGGCTGAATATGTACACTATACATTGTTACAGAGTGTTAGGTGGAAAAAGAAAATGATAAAAATATTGCAAGTTGATATACAGTCGTATGCAAAAGTTTGGGCACCCCTGACAATTTCCATGATTTCCATTTATAGATAAATGGGTGTTTGGATCAGCAATTTCATTTTGATCTATCAAATAACTGATGGACACAGTAATATTGAGTGTCTGGATTCTGGATGAAGGTATTTTGGACCATTCCTCCTTACAAAACATCTCCAGTTCAGTTAGGTTTGATGGTTGCCGAGCATGGACAGCCCGGATATCCAGCCCTGGTGTAACTTCAACTTTGTGACTGATTCTTCAACATTATTCCCAAGAATCTGCTGATATTGAGTGGAATCCATGCGACCCTCAACTTTAACAAGATTCCCAGTACTGGCCACACAGCCGCACAGCATGATGGAACCCCCACCAAATTTTACTGTGGGTAGCAAGTGTTTTTCTTGAAACGCTGTGTTCTTTTGCCGCCATGCATAACGCCCCTTGTTCTGACCAAATAACTCAATCTTTGTTTCAAATTTTTGCATAGCCTATTTTTCACATCTGATTTAATTTCATACAACTTAATATTGCTACACTAAAAATCTTTGTCTGGACAATACCCCAGTACTCAGCTTTTATTAGAAAATGAATGGCATGCCACTGTGATCATTTTCTGAGACGACAGAGTAAATTATTATGCAGCCTCAGAGGGGTGCCCAAACTTTTGCATACGACTGTAGATAAAGAATATTTGCACGGTTAACTATACTATACAGGTTGATGGCAGATACAGTTTTAAATAGCTAAATGTGCGTATGATATAATTTAGGGTAATAATAATGTACATGAATATGTATATACAGTCCTGAGTGAATGAGTGCTGAATGAATAAGTCCTGAGTGATTACAGACCAGAGTTACTCACGGATGGATGCCTAATTGTTAAACTAAGTCCTAACACCCCAACAGTTACAGGTCTATGTTGCCGACAGCACGGCACCCCGGTGAGGCATTAAATAGTCTAATAGCCGGCTCCTGTAGCGCTCTCTGGCACACCGTGGTAGGATCAGTCTGTGACTGAAAGTACTCCTCTGCATCATAACCATGGCATGCAGAGGGTGGTTAATGTTGTCCATAATGGCCAGCAGTTTGGCCAGGATCCGTCTCTCCGCCACCTCCTCTAGAGTGTCAAGGCTTATCCCCAGAACAGAGCTAGCCTTCCTGATCATCTTATTTACCCGAGAAGCATCAGCGGCCTTTATGTTGGTGCCCCAGCACACCACTGCAAAAAAGATCACAGACTGGGAGAAAGTATGCAGTAGTTTACTGCACACGTTAAAGAACCTGAGCCTCCTCAGAAAGTAGAGTCGGTGCTCCTGTACTCTTCCTCCTGCCCACCCCTGATGCACCCTACAATTGTGGAGTCATCCGAGAACTTCTGTAGGTGGCATGTTTCAGAGTTATATCTGAAGTTATATAGTCTAATTGACATCATTTGAGTCAATTGGAGGTGTACCTGTGGATGTATATCAAGGCCTACCTTCAAACTCAGTGCCTCTTTGCTCGACATCATGGGAAAATCAAAAGAAATCAGCCAAGACCTCAGAAAATAAATTGTAGACCTCCACAAGTCTGGTTCATCCTTGGGAGCAATTTCCAAAAGCCTGAAGGTACCACGTTCATCTGTACAAACAATAGCATGCAAGTAATAAACACTGTGGGACCACGCAGCCGTCATACCGCTCAGGAAGGAGATGTGTTGTGTTTCCTAGAGATGAACGTACTTTGGTGCGAAAAGTGCAAATCAATCCCAGAACAACAGCAAAGGACCTTGTGAAGATGCTGGAGGAAACCGGTACAAAAGTATCTATATCCACATTAAAACAAGTCTTAGATCGACATAACCTGAAAGGCTGCTCAGCCATGAAGAAGCCACTGCTCCAAAACCTCCATTAAAAAAGCCAGACTACGGTTTGCAATTGCACATGGGGACAAAGATCTTACTTTTTGAAGAAATGTCCTCTGGTCTGATGAAACAAAAATAGAAATGTTTGGCCATAATGACCATTGTTATGTTTGGAGGAAAAAGGGGGGAGGCTTGCAAGCCGAAGAACACCATCCCAACCATGAAGCACAGGGTGGCAGCATCATGTTGTGGGGGTGCTTTGCTGCAGGAGGGACTGGTGCACTTCAAATAGATGGTGTCATGAGGAAGGAAAATTATGTGGATATATTGAAGCAACAGCTCAAGACATCAGTCAGGAAGTTAAGCTTGGTCACAAATGGGTCTTCCAAATGGACAATGACCCCAAGCATACTTCCAAAGTTGTGGCAAAATGGCTTAAGGACAACAATGTCAAGGTATTGGAGTGGCCATCACAAAGCCCTGACCTCAATCCTATAGAACATTTGTGGGCAGAACTGAAAAAGCGTGTGCGAGCAAGGAGGTCTACAAACCTGACTGTTACACCAGTTCTGTCAGGAGGAATGGGCCAAAATTCACCCAACTTATTGTGGGAAGCTTGTGGAAGGCTACCCAAAACGTTTGACCGAAGTTAAACAATTTAAAGGCAATGCTACCAAATACTAATTGAGTGTATGTAAACTTCTGACACACTGGGAATGTGATGAAAGAAATAAAAACTGAAATAAATAATTCTCTTCTATTATTCTGACATTTCACATTCTTAAAATAAAGTGGTGATCCTAAATGACCTAAGACGGGGAATATTTTACTAGGATTAAATGTCAGGAATTGTGAAAAACTGAGTTTAAATGTATTTGGCTAAGGTGAATGTAAACTTCTGACTTCAACTGTATGTTTGTCATGTAAAAGCATTTTACATGTAAAAGCCCCTACAGCGCATGCATGTATGTTTGTTTTAAACTACCCTATTTCAGGAAGTGTCAGCGGTAGTAGTGCAAGCAGCTCCACTCGAAACATATGGGTGAGCGGCCTGTCCTCCAACACCAAAGCAGCTGATTTGAAGAACCTCTTTGGCAAATATGGGAAGGTAAGCCTAGAGCTTAAAACATCCATAAACTTTGTGGTGGGGTACTGGGGTTTGAATGGTTTGATCTATCTTACTGTATGGGCGTCCTGGTTTTACTTTGACTAATTGGAAACAATTTACTGGTTTACTAAGGAAAAGGGGGATACCTTGTCAGTTGTACAACTGAACGCATTCAACTGAAATGTGTCATCCGCATTTAACCCAACTCCTCTACAAGCAGCATGTAGGTGCTCCGCCCCTAAACAAATTCTTGTCTCCACAGGTTTTTAGTGCCAAAGTGGTTACTAATGCTCGCAGTCCTGGAGCCAAATGTTATGGCTTGGTGACAATGTCTTCCAGTGCAGAGGTGGGAAGGTGCATATCCCACCTGGACCGCACAGAACTCCACGGCCAGCAGATATCTGTTGAAAGGGTATGCTGACAAAAAAAAAGTAGTTTTGCACATTGTTCAGCAAGGATGTTCAGAGCACGATTACAATTTTACAGTTCAGAATCCTTTCTCCGTCTTATCTTTTGTGACATCATAAAACCTTCAGAACTCTTGACGATTCTAAGATTCCATTTTGAGAGTTTTCTGCAGAACAACATTGGCTGACATTTTCCTCTGAGCCAACATGCGCTCTGTAATTTTCGTTGTAGGGAGAAAAAAGGTTCAAGGTCCTATGTTCTTCAATTAATTTAAATTACATTGCTTCAGGATTGGGACGGAGCCTTTAAATACTGTGACGGAGTATTTATGTTGTCTTTTCAGGTTAAAAGTGATCCCTTCAAGAAAGAACCTTCAAAGAAGGAAGCAGATGACAAAACCAGCTCCAGCAAATCGAGTGACAAACGTAGTGCGTTTGCGTCGACGAGCAAGACTAGCACTAGCAAGTAAGTGAGGAAGAAACAAAATCCGTCATTTTCAGAATGAGGAAATTTGAAAGAAATGTTAATTTCTGTGCCTGCTCTTTTTTCCCCCTAAAGAACCCAGCCATCTTCTAAAAAAGAGGAGAAGAAGTCTGACAAAGACCGCAAGGATTTATCCAAGAAGCAGGAGTCTAAAAGCACAACATCCAGCTCAGGCCTAGATGCCTCCAAGAAAGATGATAAAAAGCATGGCAGAAGTATGTATGCTCCCTCTCTCAGGGTCCTTTTTCTGTATTGTGTTGGAAGGGTAGGGTTGTAAAAATGAAAACCTCTGTCCTGTGTTGTGTAGGGACCAAGAGCCCTGGCAAGATGGTGGTGATTGATCATGCCAAAGGAGACCTCAACAAAGTGAGACCGCCTTTCAGGAGGGGGAGATTTGACAAGCCAGGTTTCACCAACAACATGATTCAGCGGAGACCCAGATATTTCATGCCTCCCGAAGAGGTTTGTCGCAGTTTATTTTTCTCTATCCGACAATGTTTGAGCATGGAACTTTCTTTTTCAATGTTCACCTCCACATGCTTGTCTTTCCTAGATGGAGATGAATAAAGGGAGAGTTTTCCCCAACAAGGGAGGCAGCAAAGACATCCTCCCCTTTGAGAAGATGAAAGAGCAGCAGATGTTGCATGAGCGTATGGTCCGGCTGGAGCGCATCCGCAGAGCTGTGGAGCTTCGCAGGTCAGCCTGAAACACAAACTCTTACTGTAATTGTTGTACTCTATTGTACTGTGAGGATGCTGGGTACTAATGTTTCTGTGACTGCCTGTCCCGTCAGGCGGCGTCAGATAGCTGAGCGGGATCGCCGGGAGCGTGAGCGTATCAGTCTGATTCGGGAGCGGGAGGAGAGGGAAAACCTGCTCCGGGAACGCCAGAGGCTGGAGGTGGAGAGGCAGAAACTGGAGAGGGAGCGCATGGAGAGAGAAAGACTGGAGAGGGAAAGGATCCGCATAGAGCAGGTACTTGGGCTGTGCTTGGACTCAAATCATTAAGGAAGTTTAGCCAACCAGGCTGTACCTTAGTAGTTTGCTGTAAAAACGACAGGAAGAAGGTGACAGTTGTAACACAAACTACTCATTGTTAATTCCAGTGCTCTTTCAAAAGCTCTCGGGAGCATTTTGAGCAGATAATGGCGAGCAAACCATTTAGTGGATTGATAATGTAATGCCTATGTTATCTGTGATGCAGGAGCGGCGTAAAGAGGCGGAGCGTATGGCTCGTGAGCGGGAGGAGCTGAGGAGGCAGCAAGAGCAGCTCCGCTACGAGCAGGAGAAGAGAAACAACCTGAAGAGAGGTCGTGATGTGGACCACAGGTACACGAGGCCACACTGTAGATGGGGATGGGATGTTTGTCTGCATTTTGCTCTGTGTAGCTGAGGCTTTGATCGTGGACAACCAGCTTCCACCATTATGTCCATGAAGTTGTAGGATAAGTTACAGAGCAGCTTGTGCAGTACTGCTTTGTCGTCCCCCTGCAGATAGACTTGTCTCCCATACTATCCTGGTCTGTCTGCATCCCACGGCAGGCAGGGATGCTTGGTCTCAGACATGACCAGCAGATGTCAATTTGACCATCAACTGAAAAGTGAAAGATACATTTTGGTATCATATCTGACCAAGCTCAAAATGTGCTATTCCACACTAGTTTACTTGTCGCCCATTTAAAACATATTCTCCATTGAATGTTTCAGCCGGAGGGATGATCCCTACTGGAATGGCAACAAGAAGATCCAGACAGAGTCTGAGGGCCGTCTCAACCAGGGCTCAGACTACAACCGCCAGCAGAATCGCTTCACTGAGTTCAGCCCCCGAGAGAGAGGCAGAGGCTTCCCCGTGGCTGCAGCCGTGGAGCCCAACACCATTGAGAGGTAGGCCCTCTTATTTATATAGTGCTTTTTGCAAATACAGCAACCTGGACCTAAACTGACAAAGAGCAAGCTACATAGCAGTTTAGCATGTCTATGTCCCCTCCAGTAACAGTCAGCTCTTGACAGAATCTGACAATCCATTTTGGGTGGGGGGGGGGGGTTTACAGACGTAACCGCTTCAACAGTGAGCCTGAGGCCAAGAAGATCCGCCCCGCTGCTCGCAGGGACAGCTCTGGGTTTGAGCGCTACCCCAAGAACTTTGAGACTGTCCGCAGGGCCGAGCCTCCTCCAACTCCACGCGCAGACATCCGTGACACAGACCGCAGAGAGATCCGAGACAGGGACGAGCGGCGGGCCGTGCCATGCCCGAGCGCCCAGCCGGGGGCAGAGCAGCCATGCCTGGCATGTCTCATACCGGCCGCTCCCCCAGAGACACCGGGCACGCTGGTCATGCTACTCATACTGGGCATGCAGGATGGAAGAATGACGGCGGCATGAGTGCACCTAAGGGAGACATACGGTGAGAATGCCTAGTGTGCTTGTTTGATTAAAGTTGTAGACGATGGCCTTTTGTTGTAATGCGTGTGTTAATAATCCTGTCTCTGTGGTTGTGGTGTGTAGTGGAGCTGTGCGTACCGGGGGAATGCGTCCAGAGCGTTCAGGCAGAGATGGCCAGGGTCCTGCCCTCAGAGGAGGCTCCTCAGCCAGCCGAGGAAGATCCAACTTCAGTGGCCGAGATGGAGGAAGACCCATGGTCATGGCAGACCAGGTTAGCACCTCACAAATCCCCCATAACTACATCTACACATGCAATACCCTCTATTTGTTAAATAGGGAATTCATAACTACATTCTCCCCTGTTCTCTACCCAGCATTTCAGCTCTGGCCGCCAGGTGGTGGTGGAGCGGCATGGCCGGGACCAGCCGGCCCCCAGGAAGGAGTGGCACGGTGGGGCTGGATCCCAGGGAGGGGCTTTCCCAGACAGCCGCAGGATGGGAGACAGCCGTGGCAGCATGATGGCCCCACACTCAAGGTATTCACTGCAGTTGCATTAAGATGGTGTACTTATCCCTATATCCAGTTTACCACCTCTCACTTTCAGTAAATTGAAACTGGAACCTTTTTCTAAATATCACCCTTTCTAAAACAAGCCATAGAAAGCTGGTGGCAATTCGTGTCATCCTCCAGAAATGACAGAACAAATATTACAAAATGTTGACAGCGGCGCCATACAGGTTGCAAAATACTTGGGAAGAGATTTTCGATGTGCTGATTCCATGATACACAAAATAACGTTTGACTCAAAATGTAGTTTTTAAATTATAATTATTATACAAAATTCTTGCCACCAAAAGAAGAATGGTATGTATATGGGCCATACAACTATGAAGATTTTCCTGCTAAGAGACAATCATTCGACGACTTATTCTGTTATTGCTCCTATGTAGCCTGTTTCTGGTCACAGGTTCAGGAGTGGCTAAACCGTCATAACATTGTTCCAAACTGAACCCTACAAATAGCACTGTTGGGCGATCAGGAAAGCCATAGTCAATCAACAACAAAAATATATATTTAGAAAGGTTTGAGAATCACAGAACAGTTGAAAAATAAATGGCACAAGGAAATCAAGAGAGGGTGGTCTATGGATATGGGTGGGATGGGCTGAGAGATGGATTTAATCTGTAATTGTTGTGACTGAAATTAATATACAGTCGTATGCAAAAGTTTGGGCATCCCTGACAATTTCCATTTATAAATAATTGGGTGTTTGGATCAGCAATTTCATTTTGATCTATCAAATAACTGATGGACACCGTAATATTTCAGTAGTGAAATGAGGTTTATTGGATTAACGAAATTAGACAGGTGCATAAATTTTGGCACCCCAACAGAAAAATCACATCAATATTTAGTAGAGCCTCCTTTTGCTAAAATAACAGCCTCTAGACGCTTCCTATAGCCTCTAATGAGTGTCTGGATTCTGGATGAAGGTATTTTGGACCATTCCTCCTTACAAAACATCTCCAGTTCAGTTAGGTTTGATGGTTGCCAAGCATTGACAGCCCGCTTCAAATCATCCCACAGATTGTCAATGATATTCAGGTCTGGGGACTGGGATGGCCATTCCAGAACATTGTACTTGTTCCTCTGCATACATGCCCGGGTAGATTTTGAGCAGTGTTTTGGGTCGTAGTCTTGTTGAAATATCCAGCCCCGGCGTAACTTCAACTTTGTGACTGATTCTTCAACATTATTCCCAAGAATCTGCTGATATTGAGTGCTGGGTTTCCCAGTAACAAGATTCCCAGTACCGGCACTGGCCACACAGCCCCACAGCATGATGGAACCCCCACCAAATTCTACTGTGGGTAGCAAGTGTTTTTCTTGTAACGCTGTGTTCTTTTGCCGCCATGCATAACGCCCCTTGTTATGACCAAATAACTCAATCTTTGTTTCATCAGTCCACAGCACCTTATACCAAAATGAAGCTGGCTTGTCCAAATGTGCGTTTGTGGCGTGTGTGCAGAAAAGGCTTCTTCCGCATCACTCTCCCGTACAGCTTCTCCTTGTTTGTGCAAAGTGTGCTGAATTGTTGAACGATGCACAGTGACACCATCTGCAGCAAGATGATGTTGTAGGTCTTTGGAGGTGGTCTGTGGGCTGTTTTTGACCGTTCTCACCATCCTTCGCCTTTGCCTCTCCAATATTTTACTTGGCCTGCCACTTCTGGCCTTAACAAGAACTGTGCCTGTGGTCTTCCATTTCCTCACTATGTTCCTCACAGTGGACACTGACGGCTTACATCTCTGCGATAGCTTTTTGTAGCCTTCCCCTAGAACATAATGTTGAACAATCTTTGTTTTCAGGTCATTTGATATGTTTTGAGGCCCCCATGTTGCCACTCTTCAGAGGAGAGTCAAAGAGAACAACTACTTGCAACTGGCCACCTTAAATACCTTTTCTCATGATTGGATGCACTTGTCTATGAAGTTCATGGCTTAATGAGCTCACCAAACCAATTGTGTGTTCCAATTAATCAGTGCTAAGTAGTTACAGGTATTCAAATCAAAATGCCCACATTTTTGCATAGCCTATTTTTCACATCTGATTTAATTTCATACAACTTAATATTGCTACACTAAAAATCTTTGTCTGGACAATACCCCAGTACTCAGCTTTCATTAGAAAATGAATGGCATGCCACTGTGATCATTTTCTGAGACGACAGAGTAAATTATTATGCAGCCTCAAAGGGGTGCCCAAACCTTTGCATACGACTGTATATCATTGTGTACCAGACTTGTCTGAGCACTATGAATTAGGCGGTAACCAGATTTTCATATCATTGTGCCATGCCGGGACTATTTTCTAACCCCACTGATCTTCTGTAATCCGAAGGTTAGCAATGCACATGTAAAATTTGACAAAGTATTTGATGGACAGACATCCCTGCTCATAGTTACACAAGTAACTCAAAAATGCTAGTCAGTTTGCTGCGTGCACAAAACAAATATTAGACAGCAAGGCTCTTGATCCAGTAGGGGATTCTCTGCTGTTACCAAGCAAAGCTTGATTTTGGAAGAAGCTAACCACTTAGCTACATGACTAACTAGCTACTAAGTTAGAAAACCAAATTCACAACTGCAGAGCATTTAGCACAAATTATACAGTTAATAGGTATAAGATAACTAACTAGATCACCTGGCATGTGCTGCACAACAGTGAGTGACTCACAAGGCTCCGGGGACTACCAGTAAGCTTCATAATGAAATATTGTGACCGGCTAAATTACCCTGTTCTTCTTTCTCCTAACTGATTGCACAAGTTGACTGCAGGTATTTACTTAAAGTAGCTACAAATATATTAAAATTCAATGGTATTGGCGGTATGAAAAAAAACCATCCCGTGGCTATTTCCAAATACCCTGGTATACTGTATACTGCCCAAGCAAACTATGAATCAAAATGTAAATTAATCCAAATGTGTATATAAACTTAGTGTGATATGTGTATGTAAACATGTATTTTAGTAGAAGCCATATTTGAGCTTCTTAGACTTTACTCATTTACTGTATGCTAGTATGTTTTAGGCAGAAATAAAGTACCTATCTATCTAAATGTGTTTTGTTTCTCCAGCCACTCTTCGTCTGCAATGAACAGAATCGTGCAGATCACCAACAGTTCCATGTCCAGCGTTGGCGGATTCAAGCCCTTTAAAGGAGCACCCCGACGGTTCTAACTGCCTCTCCCCAGATCAGCTTAAGCTTATTTTTCAAAAACATAATTTGTTTTGAGTATTGTGTTTTAAGAGGCTAGTTTCTAGCCATAAGGTTGACTTTTTTTTTATATATATATATAGGTTACCTCAATATATGGTTTCCTAACAGTTCTGCTGTTACTATTAAACAACCCATTTGCACATAATGTTCAACTTACCTTTAGGATAGAATTGTACAGATTTAGTTATTTGTAACAAGTTTGATGTTAAATACTCTTCCCCTAACTGAAACTCGTGAATAGTATGTAAAATGTCAGCAGATCAATGTATTCTTTAACCATCATTTTTAGTTATGCTTCTGAAGGTTATTAAATTATACATCTTGCTAATTTTG
The DNA here is from genome assembly GCA_023634145.1 of Thymallus thymallus. Classification (NCBI taxonomy): domain Eukaryota; kingdom Metazoa; phylum Chordata; class Actinopteri; order Salmoniformes; family Salmonidae; genus Thymallus; species Thymallus thymallus. The sequence goes on along the minus strand of CM042380.1, from coordinate 19,496,592 downwards.
TCTTCGCCCCTACATTTGACTTATGAAGTGCACATACGAGACATCACACAAATTGAGTGGTTGTGAAAAGAAAACATTTGTAATTTTTCAGGTACTTTAATAATCAGGCTTAATGTCCCTCTAAGGCATTTTGTTACAGAAGAAACACCAAACGGTACTGTGATAGGCTACATACATTATTTGGTCATATGTATATAGATAAACATAAGAGGATTGACCTTTTCATATTCACAATTTAACAGGTGGTTAAATGTAAGTGAAAATATTAACATAATACATTACAATTGAAATTATACTCAAATGTATTAGTATGCCTTTGTTGCATTCAGCATTACATGCACCACAATATTGGGATTAATACAATTGCATGTAATCAACAGAACACAAAGGGAAACGTATACAGAACAAATGAAATCAATATGGGGGATTGCATTCATGCTCTGTGCTCCAGAATATCTGATTTGACACATTTCCCATATGAAATTACTAGGGAATGAACCATTTTCTCCAATCTACAAAATGAATGTCAAAATAGCCAAGTTTTGTTAACTTTTAAAATCCCTTCATTTTCCCTCTAGATGACCAGCCAGCGGCATATACTGTACACCTTAGCGACATAGTGACTTTTTTAGTGTGAAAAGCTATACAATAAAACAATGATGGCCTTAGCAGATGAGGGAACAGCTACCTGAAGTTCAAGTTGCATCAACTTTTATTGAAAGGGGCTACACGGTACTTAATGTACTTTCAACTATTTAACCAGCCCTTCCATACCTTTGTCATAAAGAAAAATTGACTTGAAGAGCTACTGTTATAGCAATTCCAGGCATTGACAGTATTCTATTTTTACAAGGTACCCAAAGAACAATAGCACAACTTCTAATTCTGTATAAAATGAGGTATTTTCTCTTCTTAGGTTGCGTTTACACAGGCACACCAATTCAGATTTTTCTTCACTTATTGGTCTTTTGACAAATAAGATCAAAATACCAATTAGTGGAAAGCATATCAAAATTGAGCTGCCTGTCCAAACGCAGCCTTAGTAGTGCATATCAATGTAACAGTGCAAAACAAATTACAATGACTGTTCAAGGACTACCTTGTTAACAGACTACAGTATTTACCCTACAAGCACCATAACAAGGCTTGCAAATATTCACTTGAGACATTCCACAAAGAAAATCCTTAATTTGAGGAACAACATTGAAGCTGAAACGCATTAAAAAAAAAATATCTAGATGCTGGCAAAGCTTATGCACAATAAAAATAAAAAATAAAAAAAAAGAGGCATGCGTGAAACATCTTGTTGCTCCCCCAAAAACCTCAAAGTAATTAGTGTCCCGATGAGAGGTTCTGTTCATAACTCAGTACTAGTTGCCTTTTGAATGTCGTTACGTATGGGTTTAGGCCATTAGGAAGGTTGACCACAAGTATAATTCAAGCTGTAGTGTGACAGGTAACTTTAAATGGATGTTATTTTACGAAAGAAACAACAAAAGGGACACGCCCACCCCTTCACCAAATCACTAGTCATTAATAAAGTAAAGGACATATTGTAGTATACCATACACAGGATGCACGCACTCGCTTCAACATAGGTGTTTCTCTTAAAACCCTGTTTATTGTCATATTACTTTTTGGGTAGTCATTGTGAACATAAAAGCAGCAGCAGCCTAATTCCATTACAAGGGGCAAACCTATTCTAGTGTAAAGTCATAGTGAATTCCTTTGACTTGGTAGGCCTGAGAGAAGCTCAGAAACCCATCGTGTCATGCCATTTCTGAGAGAATTATATCCATAAACATAACTAGCAATAATTATGCACAGCCTGATAATATGAAGTTGACGTAGTTAGATACCATGTGTTGAAATAATTAGTTACTGATAACTATACATGGTTACACATTTACATTACAACACATTCTCATGAGGGAGTAAATACTGGGTATATTAAATAGTTTACAATGGTATAATCAATCATTGCTGTTGCCAAGGCAGCTAATACACAAACAATTTACAAAAGACACTCAAGGATATGTCCCTTCAGAGAAGGCCTGAGTATTTCTGATGTCTAGGTTAAACTCTACAGATTGTCTCATCTGGTAATACACCTCTTTCCTTTTATCCTTATAAAAGATATTGTAAATGTAAGGCGTTTTATATACAGAGTAAGTGTGGCTGCGCTAACCCCAGTCCTCAAGTCCAGCCTGTAGATAAGCCTACTGCTCCGAGATGCAGCCAGATGCCAGGCAAAAATAAATACTAAGTACTGGACTTGTCCTTGAAGGCTGGGGTTCTGGACAATGAGAAACTCATTTAACAGACAAATGAGAGACCCCTTAACTAGCAGCACTGTGAATAGTCTCCCCTA
>CM042380.1:18250645-18279021 GCA_023634145.1 Thymallus thymallus | reverse complement strand
AAGGGCTTCACAGGCAAGGATATTGCTGCTGGTAAGATTGCACCTAAATCAACCATTTATCGGATCATCAAGAACTTCAAGGAGAGAGGTTCAATTGTTGTGAAGAAGGCGTCAGGGCGCCCAAGAAAGTCCAGCAAGCGCCAGGACCGTCTCTTAAAGTTGATTCAGCTGCGGGATCGGGGCACCACCAGTGCAGAGCTTGCTCAGGAATGGCAGCAGGCAGGTGTGCATCTGCACACACAGTGAGGCGAAGAATTTTGGAGGATGGCCTGGTGTCAAGAAGGGCAGCAAAGAAGCCACTTCTCTCCAGGAAAAACATCAGGGACAGACTGATATTCTGCAAAAGGTACAGGGATTGGACTGCTGAGGACTGGGGTAGAGTCATTTTCTCTGATGAATCCCCATTCCGATTGTTTGGGCCATCCGGAAAACACCTTGTCCGGAGAAGACAAGGTGAGCGCTACCATCAGTCCTGTGTCATGCCAACAGTAAAGCATCCTCAGACCATTCATGTGTGGGGTTGCTTCTCAGCCAAGGGAGTGGGCTCACTCACAATTTTGCCTAAGAACACATCCATGAATAAAGATTGGTACCAACACATCCTCCGAGAGCAACTTCTCCCAACCATCCAAGAACAGTTTGGTGACGACCAATGCCTTTTCCAGCATGATGGAGCACCTTGCCATAAGGCAAAAGTGATAACTAAGTGGCTCGGGGAACAAAACATCGACATTTTGGGTCCGTGGCCAGGAAACTCCCCAGACCTTAATCCCATTGAGAACTTGTGGATCCTCAAGATGCGGATGGACAAACAAAAACCAACAACGTCTGACAAACTCCAAGCATTGATTATGCAAGAATGGCCTGCCATCAGTCAGGATGTGGCTCAGAAGTTAATTGACAGCATGCCAGGGCGGATTGCAGAGGTCTTGAAAAAGAAGGGTCAAGACTGCAAATATTGACTCTTTCCATAAACTGAATGTCATTGTCAATGAAAGCCTTTGACACTTATGGAATACTTGTAATTATAAGGAGCAAACTTTGTGGAGACCAATACTTGTGTCATTCTCAAAACTTTTGGCCACGACTGTACACAAAATACTCTGTAATGTCAAAGTTGAAGAAAAATTATATATATTTTTAAAGATTTTCTGGATAAGGCTCTAAGAGCTTTGCACATCTGGATTGTACAATTTTTGCCTATTCTTTTTTTAATTATTCAAGCTCTGTCACGTTGGTTGTTGATCATTGCTAGTCAGGCATTTTCAAGTCTTGCCATAGATTTTCAAGCAGATTTAAGTCAAAACTGCAACTAGGCCATTCAGGAACATTCAATGTCGTCTTGGTAAGCAACTCCAGTGTATATTTGGTCTTTGGTTGTAGGTTATTGTCCTGCTGAAAGGTGAATTTGTCTCTCAGTGTCTGTTGGAAAGCAAATTGAACCAGGTTTTGCTCTACGATTTTGCCTGAGCTTAGCTCAATTCCGTTTATAAAAAAAAAACCTCTCTATTCCTTGCCGATGACAAGCATATCCATAACATGATGCAGCCACCACCATGCTTGAAAATATGAAGAGTGGTACTCCGTGATGTAATTTGTGATATTGCGAGGGGTGAAAGTGAGGGATGAGGCGAAAAGACAGAAATAGGGTTTGACAAGAGACGAAAGGTTTTAATTACAAACAGCAATACACTAAAGACAATAACCCGCGAGGGGTGAACAAAACATACAGGGTTAAATAGTGTGTTGCTACCATCTTCCCCCGACCGCCGGTTAGAACGCCGGCGAGGATGAGCGCTGGAGAGGAGGAGGGACCGCCTGACGTCGCCACTCCCTGGCGCCCTGGACGACCCCAAGGGTGAGGAGCTGGCCGATTCGGATGGCATGCATGAAATTCTGCGGTAAGCAATGGATCGCAGATGTCCGCCGCCTGAACCCAGCTGCGCTCCTCAGGGCCGTAACCCGCCCAGTCCACCAGGTACTGGGTCCGACCCCGCCGTAGCTGAGAGTCCAGCACTTTCACCACTCTATACGCCAGACCCCCAGCTACCTCCGTTGGGGGTGGAGGCGCCACTGCAGGTCCGGACCCCCCTAGTGGACCAGGAACCAGGCCTGAGGAGAGAGACATGGAAAGAGGGAGACAGGTTAGTATAAGGTGGTGTCAGTCTCAACCTATAGGTGACCTCATTCACTCTCCGAAAGACCATGAACGGTCCCACATACCGGGGTTCGAGCTTATGACAAGGCAGGCGGAGCTGGAGGTTCATCGTGGACAGCCAGGCCTTATCCCCTGGGTGGAACACTGGAGCCTCACTCCGCCGTCTGTCCGCCTGCGTCTTTTGTCGTTGTACTGCCTCCCGCAGGTGGACGTTGACAGCGGACCAGACCCCCTCAGCCTTCCCAAACCACTCCTCCACCGCTTGTACTTCACTAGAGCCCCTTCCCCAGGGGCACAACGGTGGCTGAAAACCCAGTACCACCTGGAAAGGGGTTAGACCGGTGGAGGAGTGGCACAGAGAATTTTGAGCGTATCCCGCATTTGGAAGGAAACGGGTCCACTCACCTGGCTGTTCCATGCAGTATGCTTGGAGGAACCTCCCTAGTTCTTGGTTGGTGCGCTCCACCTGCCCATTAGCCTGAGGGTGGTACCCGGATGTGAGACTGACCGCGACCCCCAGTTTGGACATGAAGGCCTTCCAGACACGTGAGGTGAACTGGGGACCTCGGTCAGACACGACATCCTCCGGAAGTCCATACAGTCTGAAGACCTGCTGAAAAAGCACCTCAGCGAACTGGAGAGCAGAGGGGAGGCTGGGTAGTGGGAGGAACCGCACCATCTTCGAAAATGTATCCACTACCACGGCGATGGTCGTCTTCCCCTCTGCTGGCGGTAGATCAGTTACAAAATCCACCGCGATGTGAGACCAAGGCCGCTGAGGTACTGGTAGGGGATTGAGTTTGCCCGTCGGAGCCGTTCTCGGCGCCTCCGACTGTGCGCACACCACACAGGACAGTACATAGTCCTCCCCATGCCTGGTCACCAATATTTATCCCGGAGCGCCTCCAGGGTCCGGCTGATACCTGGATGTCCGGTGGCAGGTGTCGTGTGCACCCAGGTTACCAACCTTCCCCGCACTCTCCGAGGTACATAGATCTTCCCCGGGGGGCACGTTTCTGGGGGAGGATCCCGTCTCCCTGCCCGTTGGATCTCGGCGTCGATGTCCCAGGAGGCGGGTCCCACAATGCATGCTGGAGGCAGGACCTCTTGGCACGTCCTGCCTCAATTCTGCCCCCCGGTCGTGGATACGGGAGAGTGCGTCCGCCCTGCCATTCTTCATTCCCGGGCGATAGGTCAGGGTGAACCGGAAGCGCTCAAAAAACAAGGTCCAGCGGGCCTGATGGGGGTTAAGGCGCCGGGCTGCCCTGACGTACTCCAGGTTTCGATGATCCGTCAGGACAGTGAACGGCTCATGAGCACCCTCCAGCCAGTGTCTCCATTCCTCCAAAGCCAACTTTACCGGCAGTAGTTCTCGGTCACCCACGTCGTAGTTCCTCTCCGCAGCACTCAGCTTCTTGGAATAGTACGCACAGGGGTACAGCAGGGGAGGGTTCCCCTGCAGCTGGGAGAGGACCGCCCCCACCTCGACCTCTGACGCGTCGGCCTCGACCGTGAAGGGCTTGAGAGGGTCCGGGTGATGTAACAACGGCGCCGTGGTGAACCGGCCCTTCAGGTCGAGAAATGCCTTCTCTGCACCAGAGGTCCAGTTGAGGCGTTGAGGGTTTCCTTTCAACAACAATGTGAGTGGCGCTGCGATGGAGCTGAACCCTTTAATGAACCGGCGGTAAAAGTTGGTAAATCCGAGAAAGCTTTGAAGTGCTTTGATGGTCTGAGGGACTGGCCATGACCTTATCGCCTCCACCTTCAACTCTTCCATCTTTACCCCCTCAGGAGCAATACGGTACCCTAGGAAGGAGACGGCTGTTTGGTGGAAGGCGCATTTTTCCTCCTTGACATACAGATTATTCTGTAGCAGACGGTGGAGGACAGCACGAACGTGAGTCACATGTTCTGGGAATGTCGGGAAGTATACTAGAATGTCATCTATATACACCACCACATATCTCCCTGACATATCCCGAAATACCTCATTCAGAAATGACTTGAATACCGCTGGAGCATTGGCGAGTCCGTATGGCATCACTAGGTATTCATAGTGACCAAACGCCGTGCTAAATGCGGTCTTCCACTCATCTCCTTCCCGGATCCGTATGAGGTTGTATGCGCTCCGGAGGTCCAGCTTGGTGAAGAAGCGCGCTCCCCTAAGCAGCTCTATGGCCGCAGGAATGAGGGGCATTGGATATCGGAACTTCGTCGTTACCTCATTCAGCCCCCGATAGTCAATGCACGGCCTTAAACCCCCGTCCCTCTTCTTCACGAAGAAGAAACTGGCTGAAGCAGGGGAGGTAGAATGGCGAATGTGCACCTGCTCCAGTGCCTCTCGGATATATCCATAGTCTCCGTTTTCGGCCATAGAGAGCGGGTAGATTAGTCTACGGGGAGGCGTGCCGTCTGGCACAATCCCAAGCACGGTGTGGAGGGAGACACCTGGCATTTTCTCGAGAAAACACTCCGCGCAGATCTTCGTATTCTGGCAGAATGCTCCCCGTGAGGCTGTCTGTCTCCTCGTGGGGTTACAAGGGAGAGTCAATGCAGCCCTGGAGACCGGAGGAAGAGGAGGACCGGTATGGCTATACGTGGGGACGTGAAGAGCTTCTGTATCCGTGGGAGCTGGAGGAAGAGATCCTGTCTCCATTCGAAGTATGCGGAGACGGGCCAGGTTGGGATCCGGAGGAAGATGGAAGACCACTACTTCAACCTCCAACGGTCGATAACAGTGAGACTCCTGAGGGATTTTTTGATCTGCCGAACCACCACCAGCGCAAGGGTTTAGGAAGACTCCAGAACCAACACCAGCACCCTTTTGTGATTGTAGGTTCAGCTCACGTGATTGTAAATCCCCAATTAGAGGCAGCTGTCTTTAATTGTCTCTAATTGGGGATTCCATTTAGGTTGTACTGGTTTCCACAGTCAGGGTGGATTCTTGTGTATGTAGCGTTCGGCTCATTCCAGCGCATAGTGCGTCTTTTGTTTTGTTTGTTCAAGTGCATGTATTAGGATTATACATTAGAACTTGTGTGGCTACCTTTAGTTTTATAGAACGAGCGCATGTATTTGTTGGCTATTGCAGTACAGCCCTTGTTACGACCTTTTGTTTTGTAACCTGTGGGACGTTTTCTTAAAGTAAAGTACAATGGCTCATCGCAACTCTCGCTCTGTGCCCTGTTCCTTCCACTCGCATCATGACAGGCCAAATGCTTGCTGGCATCAATCAATCAAACGTTACGGTGGCAACATGTCAAACTCTTTTGGTCCAGACAGCATCAGATACATGGGCTACACATACTGAGAAAGAGGGGCACTGTATCTCTCGCTCAGATGACTTCTCCAGTGAGATTCAGGAAATTATGAAAACACAGAGAGATGAAAGATTAATTCCATTAGCATCCATTAATACATGCTACTAACACAGAGTGAGTCATGCAACTTATTATGTCCATGCAACTTACCTGTTAAGCAAATGTTTACTCCTGAACATACATTATTTAGGCTTACCATAACAAAGGGGTTGAATACTTATTGAGTCAAGACATTTCAGCTTAACATTTGTATTACTTTCGAATAATTTCTAAAAACAAAAATTCCACTTTGACAATGTGGGGTGTTGTGTATAGATCAGTGGCACAAAATCTAAATGTAAGCCATTTTAAATTCGGACTGTGGAAAATGTAGAAAAAGTCAAGGGGTGTGAATACTTTCTGAAGGCACTGTATGAGTGTTTAAGGGTAGGTGTCCACACTGTGGAGTTGTCTGATGGGGTCCACACTGCATTGAAGTGTTTCTGTTGTTGAGTAAATGAACGGTTAATCAATTGGAAACCAGAAGTCTGCTATACCTGTCTCTAGTCTTTATCTCCTCACCCTAATCACAGTCGAGGGACACTGCCTGTGTTTATACTTTATGTGTGTGAGAGTGTGTTCAGCGTTTGATTGCGTGCATGTGTGTGTATGTATTAGCGTCTGTAGAATTACTCTGTCTTAGATAAGGCTTAATTAATGTTCCTGTCTCTACAACAGGCAGGTGAGTGTCCCCCCCCAACCTCCCTCTCCCTCTCCCTCTCCCTCTCTCTCTCTCCGCCCCTCTCTCTCTCCCCAAACCTCTCTCTCGCTCTCTCTCTCTCTCTCTCTCTCTCTCTCTCTCTCTCTCTCTCTCTCTCTCTCTCTCTCTCTCTCTCTCTCACTCTCTCGCTCTCACTCTCTCGCTCTTTCCCCTCCCTCTGTCTCTCTCTACTGGATCATCATACCTTATTAATCCTCAAGTATCTCCAGTGTTAACTAATCAAGTTGTCACCCACAACACCAACATTCTCTGTATGTGTATAATACCCTCCCTGTGTGATATGAGGTCAGTGGTGAGCTCCTCTCTTCATCTCTGTATGTGTATAATACCCTCCCTGTGTGATATGAGGTCAGTGGTGAGCTCCTCTCTTCATCTCTGTATGTGTATAATACCCTCCCTGTGTGATATGAGGTCAGTGGTGAGCTCCTCTCTTCATCTCTGTATGTGTATAATACCCTCCCTGTGTTATATGAGGTCAGTGGTGAGCTCCTCTCTTCATCTCTGTATGTGTATAATACCCTCCCTGTGTGATATGAGGTCAGCGGTGAGCTCCTCTCTTCATCTCTGTATGTTTATAATACCCTCCCTGTGTTATATGAGGTCAGTGGTGAGCTCCTCTCTTCATCTCTGTATGTTTATAATACCCTCCCTGTGTTATATGAGGTCAGTGGTGAGCTCCTCTCTTCATCTCTGTATGTGTATAATACCCTCCCTGTGTTATATGAGGTCAGTGGTGAGCTCCTCTCTTCATCTCTGTATGTTTATAATACCCTCCCTGTGTTATATGAGGTCAGTGGTGAGCTCCTCTCTTCATCTCTGTATGTGTATAATACCCTCCCTGTGTGATATGAGGTCAGTGGTGAGCTCCTCTCTTCATCTCTGTATGTGTATAATACCCTCCCTGTGTGATATGAGGTCAGTGGTGAGTTCCTCTCTTCATCTCTGTATGTGTATAATACCCTCCCTGTGTGATATGAGGTCAGTGGTGAGCTCCTCTCTTCATCTCTGTATGTGTATAATACCCTCCCTGTGTTATATGAGGTCAGTGGTGAGCTCCTCTCTTCATCTCTGTATGTTTATAATACCCTCCCTGTGTGATATGAGGTCAGTGGTGAGCTCCTCTCTTCATCTCTGTATGTGTATAATACCCTCCCTGTGTGATATGAGGTCAGTGGTGAGCTCCTCTCTTCATCTCTGTATGTTTATAATACCCTCCCTGTGTTATATGAAGTCAGTGGTGAGCTCCTCTCTTCATCTCTGTATGTTTATAATACCCTCCCTGTGTGATATGAGGTCAGTGGTGAGCTCCTCTCTTCATCTCTGTATGTGTATAATACCCTCCCTGTGTTATATGAGGTCAGTGGTGAGCTCCTCTCTTCATCTCTGTATGTTTATAATACCCTCCCTGTGTGATATGAGGTCAGTGGTGAGCTCCTCTCTTCATCTCTGTATGTTTATAATACCCTCCCTGTGTTATATGAGGTCAGTGGTGAGCTCCTCTCTTCATCTCTGTATGTGTATAATACCCTCCCTGTGTTATATGAGGTCAGTGGTGAGCTCCTCTCTTCATCTCTGTATGTGTATAATACCCTCCCTGTGTGATATGAGGTCAGTGGTGAGCTCCTCTCTTCATCTCTGTATGTGTATAATACCCTCCCTGTGTGATATGAGGTCAGTGGTGAGCTCCTCTCTTCATCTCTGTATGTGTATAATACCCTCCCTGTGTTATATGAGGTCAGTGGTGAGCTCCTCTCTTCATCTCTGTATGTTTATAATACCCTCCCTGTGTGATATGAGGTCAGTGGTGAGCTCCTCTCTTCATCTCTGTATGTGTATAATACCCTCCCTGTGTGATATGAGGTCAGTGGTGAGCTCCTCTCTTCATCTCTGTATGTGTATAATACCCTCCCTGTGTGATATGAGGTCAGTGGTGAGCTCCTCTCTTCATCTCTGTATGTTTATAATACCCTCCCTGTGTGATATGAGGTCAGTGGTGAGCTCCTCTCTTCATCTCTGTATGTTTATAATACCCTCCCTGTGTGATATGAGGTCAGTGGTGAGCTCCTCTCTTCATCTCTGTATGTGTATAATACCCTCCCTGTGTGATATGAGGTCAGTGGTGAGCTCCTCTCTTCATCTCTGTATGTGGCTCTGTTGTGTCCTCAGATTCATGCTCCTTTCTTAGACCCCTGCCCTCCCCTGTCCCCCTTCCCTCCCTCAGCCCCCGGCTGTGGATAGAGTTACCCTCTCCTCACCACACCCTACACACACACACACACACATACACGCACACATGCACGCACACACACAGACAGACACACACACATATACACACACACACACACACACTTGGCAGCTCTCTCCTTGCCTGGGCAGACTCTATAAGCCCTGAGCCCCAGCCAGGCTCCTGTTGCTGTGAGAAAACCAGCTGCACACTCACACTAACCCCCCCTGCCTGCTGGGAGCTGATGGGCTAACCCAGTGCTTCCTCTGTCCACCCCCGCTTCAGAGGGACAGATGGTACATACTGTTGGTGCTGCTCTAACTGCTCTGTCATTGATTCAGAAGTAACACAGTCATCAGTCCACAGCCTGCCTTTAGAGAGAGAGGGAAAACAGGAAGAGAGAAAGAGAGGACATAAGGAGAAAGGAAAAGAGAGTGATTGTGAGAGAGAGAATCAGGGAAAGCGTCCAGCCATCTGTCTGTCTCCAGTCTGCAATCCACAGCCGCCCTCTTTGTTTGGCGTCCCTGATATGACCCTGTTTGAAAGTGAGCACCACCGCAGCCCACGATGTGAGTATGCCAGGCTATACATACCCCTCCATGTGTGTCTGTGTATCTATGTTTCAGTGTGTATGTATACATCTCCTACTCACTCTCGCTCTGATTTTACCTTCCTTCTACCTCTCTCCTTGTTTTTGTCTCTCTCCCGTCTATCCTTTTTTCACCCCCCTTTTTCTGCTTTTCATCCCCCTTTCATTCCCATCTCTTTTTCTTCTTCCTCCCTCATTTCTTTTGTTTTCTCTCCCACTGCCTCTCTATTCCCTCAGTCCTTCACTCTTTCCCCTCTTTCTTTCTCCCTCTGGTATTTCATCATGCCCACCCTTACGCCTGGCCAGGGATAACCTTGTCTAATGGAAGGAGAGACAGAACGAGAGAAGGAGAGAGAGAAGGAGTGAGTGAGGTAGTAAAAGGATTTTGAGTTGAGGCGACAGGAACTCTGCTGTTTACTCTCCGAACACAGCTGTGCTTAACCAAGGACTAGAGAGGTGTGTTTGAGAGGACGTGGGCGTGATGAGAGCGTGTTATGTGTCTGTCATTCATCTCTGTGTGTGTGTGTGTGTGTGTGTATGTATGTTTGTGTCTGCACACGTGTGCTCGTGGATGTGTGTTCTTGCGCGCGCGAGAGAGAGAGAGAGAGAGAGAGAGACAGAGAGACAGAGAGACAGAGAGACAGACAGACAGACAGACAGACAGACAGACAGACAGACAGACAGACAGACAGACAGACAGACAGACAGACAGACAGACAGACAGACAGACAGACAGAGGAAGAAAGAGATCACTTATGCATGTCTACATACATGCTACAGTATGTGTGAGCATAGGTGTTTGAGATTACATTGTGACAGATGTCCATAACTGTGATAGTCTGTTGGCCAACAGAGTGGTGTTTGTTTTGGACTCTCTGAGGCGTCAGGCTGTATGCTTGACAGGCTCTCCTGCAGTGCTAGACTGTGTGAATCGATCCTGTGCTTCAGCCGAGACCAGAGCAGCTCAGGAGGAAGAATAAGGGCACAGGGTCAGCTCTCTCTCACTGGAGCAGAGAAGACAGCAGAGAGCCAGTCTTCAGGACCGGGCGCTAGAGCTGAACCTTCTACGCAGCTGAGCCTTCACTGAGGTTGTCAATAACTGTGGAGAGTGGGTTCACAGGGAGAATTGCTATTGCAGGTCTTACCCACTGCATGCATGTATGTGTGTGTGTGTGTGTGTGTGTGTGTGTGTGTGTGTGTGTGTGTGTGTGTGTGTGTGTGTGTGTGTGTGTGTGTGTGTGTGTGTGTGTGTGCGTGTGTGTGTGTGTGTGTGTGTGTGTGCGGGTGTGTGTGCGGGTGTGTGTAAGAGTCTGGGCCCTGGGGGATGCCACTGTTTCTGGTGTGTGACACAGAATGAGGGTAATTTTCACCTTTGACAGAGCAGTTATTAGATACTGGTATGCCTTTCTGTCTATATGCCTGTCTGTAACTAGAGTATCGGACTGTCCGGAATAGATTATCGGACAGTCCAGAAAAAGAGAGAAAGGGCGAGGGGGGCGAAGACATTATTAAAGGCCCACTGCAGTCAAAAACGTGATTTTCCTGTGTTTTATATATATTTCCACACGCAAAATTATGATAATGCCCTTTTAGTGTAAGAGTTGTTTGAAACCTGCAATTTCAGCCTGTTTTGGTGGGATGGAGTTTTGGCCTTCCATGGTGACATCACAATGTGGTAAATTTGTGAATAGACCAATAAGAAAGAAAGTTCCAAGCCTCTCTGTCAATAACATCTAATTGTCAGTTTTCCCTTCCCGACTCAGACCACTCCCAGACAGTCCTAGCTAAATTCTTGCTAAGAAGCTATTTTTGAATGTTTTAATTGAAAACAATCACAGAAACCAAGTTTCCAACTAACCATTTCCTGCAGATGAATGACCTGATACATAAAAAAGTCACAACAGGCCTAATGGAAACAGTTAATTTGTAGGTTAAACAAAATATGCTAGACAACGTGGGATATGTTTTTTGTCTGTGAAATAGATTATGCAATAATTGCGGTGGAAATGCTTTTATGTGCAAATATTGACATAAAAAACATCATGTCTACTAACACCACGACATGGAAAAAAATGCAGTTTATAGCCAGATTAAATAAGTTATGATGAACATCATAACTTATTTAATAACTTATAGTGGTTAAGTGCAACGTGACGAGCTTCATGCAAATTTCCAATAAATATTGAGGTTAGCCTTTCATTTAAATAATGCTAGTGTCATGATGATCGGTGCTTGGCTGCCAATTATATATTAAAAAAAGGATCTTGCTTTTATCCATATCATCATATTACCTACCCTGTCAACTTTATCAGCTAGCTGTTGTCTATAGAACATGCACCACAAACAGATTGGCCAAGTATGCTATTTATCACAACAGGTTTTGTGACAAAACCATACATAAAGAAAGAAATGCAATGGAAACACATTCAACTTTGTTTTTTTCTTCGGTACATGAAAACTTTGCTTTAGCCAACATCCACATGGCGGTTGTTTGGATGGTGTCTTAGGTGGAACTGCGTTACAGCTGTCAAATCCACAAGTGGCTCCTGGCTTTATACCTAAAGCGGACATTGCCATTGGCGGCACAGAGTTGCATTAACAGAAATCCCACTGGAATGTGAGATGCAATCTACACCTCGAGTAGGATAATAGAAATCCTCATTATTTAGTTTAATGATTTTTCAATTTAAGCATTTTTATATAGCCTACACTTTCTCGTTCTGAACTTCTTATGCAAGTGGGGAGGGTGTGGCTGCTCACTGATTTGAAAGCCAATATCATCAAAACATCGCTATGCGGTTGTCTGCTATCGCCGGTTAATGCTTGATCTGATTGAATCTAGGCCTTAAGCTCAGAATTGCTTTTATTACATCACATGCAGCATTTTATCCGCTAAAAAAGTCAGTTTGATAGAAACACAACTCTGGTGTGCAGATATTTTTTGGGAATATCTGCCACCAGTTGGATGGAAGTCAAGCTAGTAAAGTACTTTATTGTTACACAGAAATTACTTGATATTGAGATAAAAAACAGCTGCATTGGACCTTTATAGAGTTATAGAGCTTTTAAAGAACAGAGAAAGAAATGTAATTACATGAATAACAGAGAAAGCTAGAGAGAGATGGAGGAAGAGGATGAGAGAGGGAGGAAGAGTCCTCAGAGAGCAAAATAAAGATAGAGAGAAATCTGAAATAGAACTAGATTTAGATTCTAGTATACTAAGCACATTAACTTAGGATCCACTGGGCACAAGCTGGTTGAATCAACATTGTTTCAATGAAATTTGTCAACGTATTGTAATGTGGAATCTATGTGGGGAAATACATTGGATTTGAAAAAAATCCTAAACGTAAACTGTTGTTTTGAAATTTCAAACACAGCATTATGCCATCATCGTAACCAATTTTCAACATAGACAAACCTTTTATAAAATATGTTGAACCTTTGAAACAACATTAGATCTTCAACGTTATAACCACTATCAGAAAAGGGCAGCACCTCCTACTTGAGAGTTGATCTACAACTATTCATTTGGTCTCCCATCCAGGGTTTTAACCAAGCACATCTTTTATATTTGTCACTGACTACTACCAATGTGCTATCATGAGAATGATTATTGCGAGATCTCTTAATAACTAAATACAGCGGGTGAAATAAGTATTGAACACGTCACCATTTTTCTCAGTAAATATATTTCCAAAGGTGCTATTGACATGAAAGTTTCACCAGATGTTGGTAACAACACAAGTAATCCATACATACAAAGAAACCAAAACAAATAAGTTCAGAAATTAAGTTATGTGTAATAATGTGAAATGACACAGGGATAAAGTATTGAACACATGATGAAAGGGAGATTCAAAAAGGCATGGAAAGCCAAGACAACAGCTGAAAACTATCAGTAATTAAAAAGCAATCTAGCCCCGTCAGTGCAAATTAATATCATCTGGTTCAGTCCCAACTGATGGCCTACAAAAAGGTCTCATTGCCAAGGTGTCACACAAGACACATCTCATGATGGGTTAAAGCAAAGAGCTGTCTTGGCTTTCCATGCCTTTTTGAACCTCCCTTTCTTCATGTGTTCAATACTTTTTCCCTGTGTCATTTCACATTATTACACATAACTTAATTTCTGAATTTATTTGTTTTGGTTTCTTTGTATGTATGGATTACTTGGGTTGTTACCAACATCTGGTGAAACTTTCATGTCAATAGCACCTTTGGAAATATATTTACTGAGAAAAATGGTGAGGTGTATAATGTATAAATACTTATTTCACCCGCTGTATATTCACTTTTGCTATCGAAGTAATTCCAAAGGGTAGGTTTAACAGAGCAAATTAAATGTAACCATACTTTATAAGTCACATATCATCAATGATACTATTTAGGCCTATATAGCATTTGCAAAGTCATTAACAGCTATTGTTTCAATTCAACCCAGGGTTCAACAAAAAATAGACAATACATATAGGCCCATGGTTTCAAGCTTTGGTTGATTTCAAATGTAATCTTCAAGTTAATCATTAATATGTTGGATTCACGTCTCCGTCTAAACCAAAACATCTAAGTTAAAGAATGAGACTAACTCAAATCAAACTTTTTAATCAAACTTTTAAAAGTGCATTTAACGTTTGATTAGATTTAATTCTATTATTTAGCTGGAGACATGAATCCAGCATACAGTATCAATTATTAATTTGTAGACAAACTGGATATTGAATTGTGTTTGGTTGTCAATGCAACCAAATATCAACATTTGAAGGAGATCTTCTGCTTGGATAGTTCCATCTGTGACTGACTTAGTCTGGCTTTAATTCCAGTTTGTTTACAAATGTATAATTGATATATTGAATTCACATCACCATCTCAACCAGAAATAGAAGTTAAAGAATAGTACTAAATCAAATCAAATCAAACTTTAAATGCAATGTTTAAGAATGTGATGAGAGAGGTACGGCCAGGCAGCAGAAACTCAGCTGCTCCAGTGGTTCTGCTCTTTGTGTGCCCCTGAGCCAGTGTGTGTGTGTGTGTGTGTGTGTGTGTGTGTGTGTGTGTGTGTGTGTGTGTGTGTGTGTGTGTGTGTGTGTGTGTGTGTGTGTGTGTGTGTGTGTGTGTGTGTGTGTGTGAGTGCGTGTGAGCGCGTGTGCATGTGTGCATGTGTGTATGTGTGTGTGTGTGTGTGTGTGTGTGTGTGTGTGTGTGTGTGTGTGTGTGTGTGTGTGTGTGTGAGTGCGTGTGAGTGCGTGTGCATGTGTGTATGTGTGTGCCCATTGCTCCCTTTCTCTATGTGAGCTGACTGACTGACTGACTGATTGACTGCGTTCAACACTAGGGAACTAGCTGGGGTGTATTCTATAGGAAAAGTGAAGAGTTATCTCAGTGAACATAAATTATTTGAAGAGGAGACAATAGAATAGAGTCAGTAGGAAAGTCCCCCCTGGTCACACCACGTCATTACAACGTGGAAATGTGGTAATATTTGGTTGAGACGTTGATCAATGAGATTTCAACCTTTATTTATCCACTCAAAAAGAAAGCCAGAGGTTTGTTGAATTCACCATGTGTTATCACTATGCTTTCAACCATCTAAAAGCACAACCAAATTCCAATGGAAAAACAATGTCAGATTTTTGGTTTAGTTGTCATTTAAATGTCTTATCACTGCGCTTTCAACCATTTTAAAAGCACAACAAAGTTCAAATGGGAATACGATGTCAGATATTTTGTATTTATACAACAACTTAATGTTTTATCACTGTGCTTCATCTAATAGCACAACCAAATGACCTGGATTGCAGTTGAGATTACATTAAAAGTACATAGGCCTAGTGCAAGTGATCAATGCTGTTCAAGATTCTGCACAGATTATTATAGTAATTATGAAGATCTCAACAGACCTAAGAAACAATTCACGTGTCCGAGAATCATGTGGGTTTATTTCACATTATTTTTTCATGTGTTGTTTTGTAAGGGCAATAATACAACTGACAGGAATGCTGTGATGTACCTCCTCTACTGTCTTTCTAACCTATTCTCCCTCTCCCTCTCCCTCTATCCCCCTTTCCCTCTCTTTCAACTGTATCTCCCCCGTCTCTTTCTCCGTCCTCTCTCTCCCTCTCACGCCCACTCCCCGTCATGCTGCTTTGTTAAGCCTATTGTTATGACAGTGATGTTTGTGATTGCTCAGCTTGTGATATCTACAGTAACAACTCTGTCAGCAGACTCTGATCTGAGATTAGATGGACCAGGACTGCTGTCAGAGAAAGCAGATGGGAGGGATCCAGGAAGTCAGATCTGAGAATAGCATGATGGTAGAGACTTTGTGTTGTGTGTCAGCATGATGTGAACAGGCAGGTGGGCTGTGCTTTAACAGTCCCATTTGACAAACCAGCTACTCTGCCACTGCAGAATGCCAGCCTTGTGTGTGTGTGTGTGTGATAGGCGGTGCCACTTGCCAAAAACACACAGGGCTCCACGCTGTGCAGGATCCCCAACAATTAATTTGTACCTGGAGCGCACAAAACTGCCAAAATGTCACTCCACTTTATTATGATGAATTATTGTTATTATTATTATTTTTTTTTTACCCCCTTTTCTCCCCAGTTTTGTGATATCCATACAGACTCAGGAGAGGCGAAGGTCTAGAGCCATGCGTCCTCCTCAACACGACCCTGCCAAGCCGCGCACTCTCTCCACAGCTCAGGCCTCTCATTACATAATCTTTTCCACATCGGGGGCTTGACTCCCTTTTTAAGAGGTCACAGCATTTGCCTGAGTAATAAAACTAATAAAAAACAAAGCTTAATTCCAAGTAGGATGTTTTTGTTTATGCATATCCTCCTCTCCTCCAGGTAATGTGATTAAGCTGGCTTTAGATATGAGTATTTACCATGGCAGGTGGTGAGGCAGAGTAGAGGTCGGTGGGAGCCAACAGTCAGTCAGTACACTGCAGTAAGGATTATGGATTTATAATCCTGTGGTTATGATTACAATTTATTTCATTTGACCTTGGTTTTGTGACCTTTGCTACAATTTGGTCACACCGACAGACAGACGCTGGCCGAAGCAGCTTGTTTGATGACGCATCTCTGTTTCAGTTTACTGGTTTTGTGGTTGATGAGATTCTACACCGAGTCCTCCACCCTTTCTGCCCTCTTTGTCATCATGCTCACAGACTTCAACACAGAGATTGTGGAGATAAACTCATGAACAAGGGATAATCAGCATCGAGGTCAATGCAGTGTTAATTTTGTCAGATTAGGAACTGAAAAGTGAGGTTGAAAAAGTGGAGTTAGTGTTTATTAGAATAGTTAATTCCTATCCCTGTTGTTGTACTCTAATCAGAAAAATGAATTGAATAGAAAAATATGCATAGAACATCTTTTAGATGTTTGTTTTTACTGTAGGCCTGTGTTCATGTTATACAGTGCCGTCTGTGTAGGCTTGCAAAATTCCAGGAACTTTCCCCAAATTCCCAGGTTTTTCAGAAATCCTGGTTTGGAGGTTTCCGGAATTTCTGCTTATTCTCTCCTGATTTCAGGAATCTTTCAACTGGAATTTCTGGAAAACCTGGGAATTTTGCAAAAGTTACTGTCATTTTGCAACCCGACATCTGTGTTTGTGTGTCCATCCCACATCCTGACTCTGGGTTAAGTAATCTGCTCAGGGTGCCTGGTCTTCTCGTATGTGCTCTGGCTACACTGTGGTGACTGTCCTATAGCCTCACCCACGTATGTGCATGTGACCACTTTGAGTCCCTTAGCATCCTCCCTGGTGTTTATTTAATATACTCTCAATCTGTGTATGTCCTCTGTGCAGGTGGGTCCTCTGTTTACAGACCCCTTAACACAAAATTCTCTTCCACCCCCATAGTACTAATGCCACCTCTGAAAGCCTGCCATTTAGACAACAACAACAACAAAATCCCCAGCAGACATTAAAAGCTTTGTGGTTGTGTTTTTAGATGTTTTTAGTGTTGAGCGACATCCTGGTATGTTTGGATTGAGATCACAGTGGGAAAGCTAATTGCATTGTATTGCTTTTGTTTATTTTCATCTCTCCCCGTCATTATTGTTGTTCCTTGAAACCAATTGAGTTCTACTGTCATATTGCATTTAACTCTGTTACAGGCCATTTATATAAAGTGCATTTCTCATCAACGAATTGGATATTGAAGGCAACGATACTCACATCATGTTTAACAATAACATTTTGCATAGTGCCATTGTAGGTCACCATCAGCTGGAAACATTGCAATGTCCGTTCTTACAAAATCAATAAAGATACAGAATATCTGAATAGCTAAATGCACAGCAGGAAGGGAGAAGTCGGTCAGGGGGAAAGTAAAAAAAATCACTGGAGGATGTCTTTTAAGAGATCTGTTTTTTCTACAGTCACAAGGCTGTTGACAACCAAAGCAACCATGACTGCAGTTGTTTATCATAGCAGTCAATCTATTTCCTGTAGTCTCAAAATTATTAAATGTTTTGTTTTATGTAATACAGTTTTATGTAAAGAATAATTTATACTTCAAATGGAGCACACTTTGTTAAACTGCAGTGGGCTAAATCTTAAAATAATCTACTTTGAAACAAAAGTATACACCTCACAAACATGGTTAACGCACCTGTACCATGTCAGATATAGAGTTGAAATTAATTCAATTTTGAGTTTGCATC
This sequence comes from Thymallus thymallus, assembly GCA_023634145.1. Taxonomy (NCBI): domain Eukaryota; kingdom Metazoa; phylum Chordata; class Actinopteri; order Salmoniformes; family Salmonidae; genus Thymallus; species Thymallus thymallus. The sequence goes on along the minus strand of CM042380.1, from coordinate 18,261,289 downwards.
CCAATATTACACTTTATATGCATCACAGAATACTGAAATATAATGTTTAATAATGTTTATTAATTATGGAATTATGAAAGATTATGAATCTTTCATGTGTGTACGTGCACGTACACACATACGCTCTCAGAAATCAGAACCATGGACAGCCACATCATATTTAGCTTACATTGATTGGACTAAATTGTTTTTGATATATTTTTGTTGTCACTGTATTAGACTAAGCATAAGTGATTTGTTGATGTTGAAATGTTGAAATTGAAATGGTGCTGGAATAGTGGAGGCAGCTCCTGTTTTCTTTAAGACTTGAGGTAACTCTCTGTGGTTCTAAATCAATAGTTGTTTAGTAGTACGAAAATGTCGGGAACATTAACTTGCTTGACCGTGCTGTAAGTCATGTAACTGTCTGTTACTGTACATGCAATATGCTTTGTGGACTTCACTGGACAGAGATTAGTATCTGGTTTTGTGAAAAAACTAAGGTGTGGTTAAATGTATTCTTCTTATATCACAGTCTCAAAGCATATGAATTAACAGATTATGGGGGGCTTGGCTTCCCCAGTTACTTTACCCATAAATTAGGTGAAAAGCCGACTGGAGTGCCACTTTAAAACATGGTTTTCTTTGTTTGGGTTTATAAGCATAACACTTCCCCAAACATTCCTTTGTTCATTGAGCAATTTGCAGCCTTTTTCACTGACGCAGATGGTGACTCCACTTAAGTCGGCATCATACATTTTGGGGGGACAATTGTAATACTTTTTTGAACCGAGTGTAAACTGACAGGAATTCGCCATTTGTTGATGCAGTTTACAGACTTAGCAGCTGAATGCACCCACATAGTGATCCCACTGATTGGCAACTCCTGATGAGTGATAGTTGGTCTCGCTCGGAGGGAGGTGTGTGCAGCGTGGTCTGCTGTAGATGGCTCCGGAGTGGGGAAGACTTTGTCTGTTTGTCAGGCTCTGGCCATAGAGTAGCCTATTTGCTTCTCTAGGTAGCTATGGTCAGAGTCTGACAGTGTCTTTCTTTTCTGTTTCTGTGTGGGTTTTGGGTTGGATCCCTAATTAGAGGCAGCTGCACCGTATTGTCTCTAATTAGGGATCCTATATATGTTTGTATGTCCTTCACTTTTGTGTGGGTCGCTATTCCTCCAGTTACGGGTAAAGTAGTATATTGTGTTTTTTGTTTTGTTGGTTAGTTCATACTTTTGGATTGTTTTTTATACATAGTATAACAAATAAAAACAATGTTGCACTATCCCTGCACTGCGTCTTGGTCTCTCCATACCCAAGTACGTGACAGAACGACCCACCACCTTGAGACCAAGCAGCGCAACTGGCGAGAGACGGAGAGAGCGAGTGCCCCACGTCGGTATACGACACGGAACTCCTCTGGGGGTTCGAGACGGACTCAGAGGAGGAGGAGGAGGTAGCGCCAGTACCATTTCCCACGTGGCCTAGGGTGGAGCCAGAGGACCGTGGAAGGTTGATGGAGCAATGGAGAAAGATGGAGAAGGAAAGGAAGGAACTGGCGTTAAAGGGGCCAATGGTGAGCATTCCCAGTCCGGGTCCGGCCGTCTACTCTACTCCCGTACCGGAGCAGTCCGCTCCACCGGTGCGCCTCCTCAGTCCGGTACATCCAGCGCCGGCCCGGAGCCAACGAAAGTTCGTTGTGGCTTCGAGCACCACACCATCAGTGCGCAGCCAGTGCCTGAGCAGTCCGCTCCACCGGTCCCCAATCTGGGTCCAGCCGTCTGCTCCGCTCCAGTGCCTGAGCAGTCCGCTCCACCGGTCCCCAATCTGGGTCCAGCCGTCTGCTCCGCTCCAGTGCCAGAGCAGTCCGCTCCACCGGTGCCCATTCCGGGTCCAGCCGTCTGCTCCGCTCCAGTGCCAGAGCAGTCCGCCTTACCGGTGCCCAATCCGGGTCCAGCTGTCTGCTCCACTCCAGTGCCAGAGCAGTCCACTCCACCGGTACCCATTCCGGGTTCAGCCGTCTGCTCAGCTCCAGAGCCTGAGCAGTCCGCTCCACCGGTGCCCATTCCGGGTCCAGCCGTCTGCTCCGCCCCAGTGCCAGAGCAGTCTGCTCCACCGGTACCCATTCCGGGTTCAGCCGTCTGCTCCGCTCCAGAGCCTGAGCAGTCCGCTCCACCGGTGCCCATTCCGGGTCCAGCCATCTGCTCCGCTCCTGAGCCAGAGCAGTCCGCTCCCCCGGTGCCCAATCCGGGTCTAGCCGTCTGCTCCGCTCCAGTGCCAGAGCAGTCCGCCCCACCGGTACCCATTCCGGGTCCGGCCGTCTGCTCCGCTCCTGAGCCAGAGCAGTCCGCTCCCCCGGTGCCCAGTCCGGGCATGGTTGTTTTCCCCGCTCCATGGCCTGAGCCGTTTTCCCCACCGGTGCCCAGTCCGGAACCGGTTGTTTTTCTCTGCTCCATGGCCGGAACCATTTACCCCACCGGTGCCCAGCCCAGGAGACTCTCAACGTTGCTGGAGCCAGAACCGCCACCGGCGAGCTAATCTTCCCTCCCTGACCCCCTCCCTGTACTGTCAGGCTCTGGCAATAGAGTAGCCTATTTGCTTCTCTAGGTAGCTATTGTCTGACAGTTTCTGTTTCTGTGTGGGTTTTGGGTTGGAACCCTAATTAGAGGCAGCTGCACCGCATTGTCTCTAATTAGGGATCCTATATATGTTTCTATGTCCTTCACTTTTGTGTGGGTTGTTATTCCTCCAGTCACGGGTAAAGTAGTGTGTTTCACGTTTTAAGTCTGTTCATTCGTGTTTGTTTTGTTGTAACGAGACGTTTGTATATCGTGTTTTTGTTTTGTTGGTTAGTTCATACTTTTGGATTGTTTTTTATACATAGTATAACAAATAAAAACAATGTCGCACTAGCCCTGCGCTGCGTCTTGGTCTCTCCATACCCAAGTACGTGACACTGTTCCCTGGACCAATCATATCAGCTCTGAAAAATATCTGATGTGAGATGATCTGATGAGATTGGTCAAAAGACCCATTAGCAAAAAAAATATCATAATAGGGCTGCCTGTGTATTTAGGGCTGCCTGTGTAGGGCTGCCTTTTTGGTATTTTTGAGATGGCTGAGGAGTGGGTAAGATGGTTTGGTTGTCTGTAGATTGCTCAGGGGTGGGGAATATGCTTTGGTAATCTGTTAATGGTTCAGGAGCTGGGAATATAATAATATATGCCATTTTAGCAGACACTTTTATCCAAAGCGACTTACAGTTATGCGCGTATTCACCCAGCTCAGAGCCTGTCTCATTCCCCCAGCTCAGAGCCTGTCTCATTCACCCAGCTCAGAGCCTGTCTCATTCACCCAGCTCAGAGCCTGTCTCATTACCCTGGCTCAGAGCCTGTCTCATTCACCCATCTCAGAGCCTGTTTCATTACCCCATCTCAGAGCCTGTCTCATTCCTCCAGCTAAGAGCCTGTCTCATTACCCCATCTCAGAGCCTGTCTCATTCCTCCAGCTAAGAGCCTGTCTCATCCCCCCATCTCAGAGCCCGTCTCATTCCTCCAGCTCAGAGCCTGTTTCATTCCCTCAACTCAGAGCCTGTCTCATTCCCCCAGCTCAGAGCCTGTCTCATTTCCCCAGCTCAGAGACATGAAGATCTTTTCCTCTTCTTCCCGATTTCGACTACTCTAGGTTTAACTATATGGAACCATGTGGCTTGGGAGCAGTCTTGCCAGCTCGAAATGAGAACTTTGAATTGATCAAAAACTATACAGGAGATTTCAAGTAGGAAGTGCAGAGATATGGAGAGATGAGACACAGAGATGCAAGATGTGAAATTGAATGAAAATGTAGCTACATACTGGTGGTTATTTAAGCAATAAGGCATGAGGTGTTGTGGTATATTGCCAATATACCACGGCTAAGGGCTGCTCTTAGACAAGACGCTTCGCGGAGTGCCTGGACACAGCCGTTAGCCGTGGTATATTGACCATATACCACAAACCCCTGATGTGCCTTATTGCTATTATAAACTGGTTACTAATGTAACTAGAGAAGTAAAAATAAATGTTTTGTCATACCCGTAGTATACGTTCTGATATACCACGGCTGTCAGCCAATAAACATTCAGAGCTCAAACCACCCAGTTTATAATTTAACTTATACAACCAGGTTCATGAGATGGGTTTCCTCTAGGCTCCGTGTTTGTACAGTATTCCCCAAGCTGTGTTGTAGTCACTCTACTGAAGCCTGTGGGGTTAATGTTATATAGTGATGAAGCTAACCTGCGATATAATCTCAATGCTACTAATGGCTTATTCTGACTTCGTTTTGACAGGGTTCTGTTATGGGCTTGGGGGGTTGTTTCAAATGCTCTTCTAAATATCTCTGCAGAATACATGAACTAGTTAGAAATGACCTAGCGTTCACCAAGGCATATTCCTACCAGCAGTGTGTATACTTTCTTTGTTTGTGTGTACTGTATGTGTCTGTAGGTGTTTGTTGACCTATTTGTGCCACTGTGGATGTGAACCGGAGGCAGCGGACAGCGGGGTGCGTTGTGACAGCGGGGTGCGTTGTGACAGCGGGGTGCATTGTGACAGCTCTGCAGACTGAGAGCCGATACATTTTCCAGTGACAGACGGAGGGCAATTAGGCAGCACAGCTCCGTTTATCAGGCATGATGTCACTGTGGGAGGCCGGGCACTGGGGTCAGCCTTGGGCCGAATATGAAAGGGGGGGGGGGGGGCAAACCTTCACAAATGTACACATACATAGCATATGTTTTACTATCCTTGTGGGGACCTAAAATAGATTTTTATTTAAAATTGTAACCCTAACCCCAAACCTAGCCCTAACTCCTAACTCCTAACTCCTAACTCCTAACCCTAAACCTAACCCCTAACTCCTAACTCCTAATCCTAAACCTAACCCCTAACTCCTAATTCCTAACCCTAAACCTAACCCTAACTCCTAACTCCTAAACCTAAGCCCTAACCCTAATTCTAACCCTAATTGTAATCCTAACCCTAAATCTAAAATAGTCTTTGTCCTTGTGGGGACCTGGGAATTTTCCTTGTTTTACTATCCTTGTGAGGACTTTTGGGGATTTCCAGTACCCACGACGATAATAATACAAGCCCACCATAGACACAAAGATGCACACTCCCCCATCACATTTCTCTTTCTGCAGCCGGCCCAGTCACGCTCTAGTCCCCTTCTGTCCATGTTAGAATGGCCTCTCTTCTCTTCCCTCTTCTCTGAACCCACATCCCTTCTCACATGCCATGGAGGGAGAGCTGCTCTGACATGTTTTGTAATCAAGATGGCTCCTGTATAATTGAGCCGTGGGGACGGTATGTATGTTGTGTTTGTATGCGTGTGTATTTGTTTGTGAGTGTGTGAATGTGTGTGTGTGTGTGTGTACGTGCGCAAATGTTTGTGCAACAAAGCAAGTCAGAATGACCAGTGCCATGTGTCTCAATGCCAGTGAGCTAATGTGCTGTGACAAGAGTCTCTTGATGTACAGAAATGTGAGTTTCTGATGCTGGTTGGTGCCAACAGAGACACAGTTTGTGTCAGTGTGTAGATAGACAGCCTGGGTGCCAGTCTGTTTCTGCCAACCACTGTCCATTTCATGCCACACGACGACAACAATAAAGTAAATTGCTAGAGTAGAAACAGAAAATATATGGTTGGTTAAATCAGATACAGCCTGGTCCTCGCAGTGCTGGAGCGAGTTATACCATACTGTGCCATGCCTTTTCATAGCTGACTGTGGATGGTTGTTCTTTACAGACATTAGCATGAGTGGAGAGCTGAAGTCCAGCCGTTCCAAGACTGGCAGCAAGAGATCTAGCAGCAATCCATATGGGTAAGTCTCATATCAGTTTATACACTTTCACATCCCTTTAGACTGTCAACCTGCATGTCACACACACTCTTCTCTCTGTTGTGTGTTCCCTATGGCAGCACCCCTGTTGCCATGGCAAATATCCCAGCTGGTGATGGGTTGTGGGTAAAGAAATACGGTTGCTGCCAGGTGTGTTTGCCCGTTGAGAAATGGGGATAAACCAGAGAAACACACACACAGCACATACACACATATTTGCCAATGTAATCAATTCTGTAATATCTATTATCCTATATTTAAGCAATAAGGCACGGGGGGATGTGGTATTAGAATTCTGATTGGCTGACAGCCATAGTATATCAGACCGTATACTATGGGTATGACAAAACATTTATTTTTACTGCTCTAATTACGTTGGTAACCAGTTTATAAAAGCAATAAGAAACCTCGGGGGTTTGTGGTATATGGCCAATATACCACGGCCAAGGATGGGAATCACCCTGGTGTATCGTATGTGGTTATAGCAGGATTGTTATGCCCACACCCTGCCCTTCAGGTTCCTTTAATCTACATCACACCTTCCTCTCTCTGCTCTCTACTCCACCCTCTCTGTGTCTGACCAGCTATGTCTCCTAATTCCTAACCGTTACCCTAGCTTCATGTCCAACTCCCGGTACAACCTTAACCTTCAACCTAAACCCTAACCCTAGCTTCATGTCCACATCCTGGTACAACCCTAACTATAGCCTCAATCACAACCCTAACCCTCAATCCGCTGTCCACTCATACCAATGGAGGCCCTTTTCTTTCCAAGCCCACCCCCACATTGTTCATCTCTACATTATTTCCAAACAAGGTCCACCCTCCCCCTCCCACACTACCCCAGTCCTCTCCCCCCTGCACCTGTCACCCTCACCTCTCTTCAACAGAGTGGTCTCCACTGATGTAGGACAAGACACGTAACACACACCTGGGAACACAGCAAAGGCATACTTCAGTGATGGAATGTAGAAGAGAAGAAGATAGCAGAGAGACACTTGACATTCAAGCAGGCAGCATTCCCACCATGACACAACTCATACATGTAGTCCAGTGTGACACTTCAAATAGACTGGACATCAAACACTTAACAGAAATATACACACCTGATAGTTCAGATGAGTAGCAATGGACTTCAAACACATAGCAACACACCTGACCACACACAACACATCATATTATAGCTTCTCTCTCTCTCTCTCTCTCTCAATAAAATGTTCTCTCTCTCTTTCTCTCTCTCTCTTATCTCTCTATCTCTCTGTCTCTCTGTCTGACTCTCTCTCTATCTTCTCACTTCTCTCTCTGGTTCTTTCTCACTCTCACTCTCTCTCTCTGGCTCTCATCTGTCTCACTGAAGACAGTGCTCCTGGATGACCCTGACAGTGGATGGGTTTTGTCATCGTTTGTTTCCTCCAGGGTTGCAGGCGGTGACAGGGGCTGTGTGGCTCTGCGTGGCCCAGCTGTGGGATGAGGGATGGGGGCACCGTTTCACACTGTTTGGGGCAGAGATACAGCTGCCATTGTCCTCCGTTCGATCCAGTGCACCGCTACAAAAGCTCACTGTACTGTTAGTCCTGTACACAGAGACTCAGGTGCTATGAAAGGCCAGCAGGCTCTCTCTCTACACACATACACTTGTACACACACTCATGCACGCACACACGCATATGTCACACATGCACACACATTCCCATGGCACACAGAGCTGGAAGTTAGAGGCAGCGCAGGGAAAATGTGTTTGTAAGCAGTAAATTATTGTATAAGCAAACAGCTCTTCTCTCTAATTGTGCTTTTTATGGAACAGCAGATGTTTTAGTAGTGAGTTAATAAAGGCTGAGGAATGAGGGGAGTCTCTGTAGTTCAGAGCCCTGAATCACCAGGATGAAACAACTGCCCAGGGGAGTGAAGACTAACTACACTCCAAACGCGTCCTTATATTTTGCCCAGAGCCACAAAAGTTGCTAATTACCTACTGGAAATTCACAAAATGAACACATTCCATTTGCAATTCTAACATTTTCCATGGCATGTAAAATTACGTGATAACCTGTTTTCAATACATTTGTAACGTATTTAGGAACCAAAAATGATCCAGTCTATATTTTTTCAGGTGTTAGTGAAATCAATTTGTATTACAATCACATTTGTTATTGTGTAATTTTTGAATATGCTATACATTTTTAACATGTACATTTCCGGTAAGAATTCCCTGCCTTTTCATCTAAGCCCATAGGGAGTCACTGCAACTCATCACCTCAACACTCATCAGCTCTGTTCTGTGGCCATGTGAGCGTTCACTTGTAAATATGAAGGTCCAGCTTGTACCCTGGCATTATACTGGCCATTACTGTCCGCTCCATTTTCCCTCAGTGGAGAGAATGAAAAGAGGGAGGAGAGGAGGGTCTGACTGAACACAGGCCAGGGTGTGCTAGACAGGCATCTGGTCCTGTGTATTTTCAGTCTGCTCTCCCTCTATGTGTTCCATTCCTCTAATGTGGCATCATCTGTTTTCATTACTGGGGAGGGGGGCTGGCGATTGGATGGGGGGAGTAAGATCATACCCATCTGTCACAGGCTCAGAAAGGGGTAGGGTATCAGTGGGGTGGGAGCAAGGGGGGCATAGGGGCATGAACTATCTGCAGCTGCTGGGGTCGTTGGCACGCCCCATACTAAACTGCCCTATTATACTGGCTGGTTAGGGCCAGAGCTCTCTGGGAGGGCAGGGAGGGGGCAGGAGTTAGGAGGATGCCATGGGGGCATAACGAGTGTGTTATTTGGGGATAAGGGTGTATATAATATCTAGGAGGGTAGGGGTGTGGTGGGGATAATATAATATCAAGTTAGAGGAGGGTAGGGGTGTGGTGGGATAATATAATATCTAGGTAGAGGAGGATAGGGGTGTGGTGTGATAATATAATATCTAGGTAGAGGAGGGTAGGGGTGTGGTGGGATAATATAATATCTAGGTAGAGGAGGGTAGGGGTGTGGTGGGATAATATAATATCTAGGTAGAGGAGGGTAGGGGTGTGGTGGGATAATATAATATCTAGGTAGAGGAGGGTAGGGGTGTGGTGGGGATAATATAATATCTAGGTAGAGGAGGGTAGGGGTGTGGTGGGATAATATAATATCTAGGTAGAGGAGGATAGGGGTGTGGTGGGATAATATAATATCTAGGTAGAGGAGGGTAGGGGTGTGGTGGGATAATATAATATCTAGGTAGAGGAGGGTAGGGGTGTGGTGGGGATAATATAATATCTAGGTAGAGGAGGGTAGGGGTGTGGTGGGATAATATAATATCTAGGTAGAGGAGGGTAGGGGTGTGGTGGGATAATATAATATCTAGGTAGAGGAGGGTAGGGGTGTGGTGGGGATAATATAATATCTAGGTAGAGGAGGGTAGGGGTGTGGTGGGGATAATATAATATCTAGGTAGAGGAGGATAGGGGTGTGGTGTGATAATATAATATCTAGGTAGAGGAGGGTAGGGGTGTGGTGGGGATAATATAATATCTAGGTAGAGGAGGGTAGGGGTGTGGTGGGGATAATATAATATCTAGGTAGAGGAGGGTAGGGGTGTGGTGGGATAATATAATATCTAGGTAGAGGAGGATAGGGGTGTGGTGGGATAATATAATATCTAGGTAGAGGAGGATAGGGGTGTGGTGGGATAATATAATATCTAGGTAGAGGAGGGTAGGGGTGTGGTGGGGATAATATAATATCTAGGGCGGTATTGGGAGGTGAGGGTGGTCACTCCTGGGATGAGACAGAATAAAACCTTTAAACCTTTAGTTTAATGAGGTGCCACATAGCGCCGGTTCCTGTTACTGTTCAGCCCAGGCCAGGCGTCCAAGTTACAGTCTGATTAATAGAGTGGTGACAGGCTCTTATAGAGCCACCCAGGTATGGAGGCTCCATCTCCCTGCAGGGGCTCTGGCTGCATGGGCAACCTAGCCAAGGGCACACATACTGGGCTACGGCTCTTGACCTCAGGCCCCTTCCCTAGTGGTCCACAAGCCAGCGGTGTACGGTTAGTCTCTGGGATTTGTTGGCTCATTTCTTGTCTCCCTGTGCTTGTCTAGATAAAGTATGGTCCTGACTGCTAACAGGGCCAGGTCAATAGGTAAATTAGGGCTCTGTGATGTCAGACAAGTAAACCATAACAGGGGGCCCAAACATTGTTGATGCATTGCACCTATTGGACACTAGTCCTCCTCCTCCTCCTGCTCCTCCTCCTCCTCCTCTGTTCCATAGATGCAGTCTTCCTACTGTACAGTGTTCCACATCCTTAGGCTGAGGGTAAAGGTCAGTGCTGTCTACAGAGATAAGGTCAGGGTCTAGTTAGAGATAAGGTCAGGGTCTAGATAGAGATAAGGTCAGGGTCTAGTTAGAGATTAGGTCAGGATTTAGTTAGAGATAAGGTCAGGGTCTAGATAGAGATAAAGTCAGGGTCTAGAAAGAGATAAGGTCAGGATTTAGTTAGAGATAAGGTCAGGATTTAGTTAGAGATAAGGTCTAGATAGAGATAAGGTCAGGGTCTAGTTAGAGATAAGGTCAGGGTCTAGTTAGAGATAAGGTCAGGGTCTAGTTAGAGATAAGGTCAGGGTCTAGTTAGAGACCAGGTCTAGTTAGGGCCAGAGAGGAGAGGCAGAGGGAAGTAGAGGGACGGATGGGGTGAACGGATGGTGGGGTGAACGGATGGTGGGGTGGTAGGATGCGGAGATGGATGGGATGTATTGGGGAAAGGGATGGAGGAGTGGATATGGGGTGAAGTGATGCAGG